>CM051267.1:13624726-13852226 GCA_027921565.1 Artemia sinica | reverse complement strand
GTCATATGCTATCTAAACTGAAAAAGAAGTATTCTCGAGGTGATGATGGTATTTGTGGAATGCATCTGGCTATTGGGGGTGACAGTGTGTTAAATCACCTTGCTCTTATGTACCAGATGATCTTTAACTGCGGTCTTGTCCCCGATGTTTTCTGTGTTGGCGTCGTTACACCAGTTCCCAAAAAAGGGAATGATCCCAGGAACTGTTCATCATACCGCCCCATAACTGTTGCGCCGGTATTCTGCAAACTCATGGAAATGCTTGTTTTTGATGACCTAAGTGAAGCTTGTTATACACCCGATTCGCAATTCGGGTTTAAGAGTGGTACTAGTCGCGAGCATGTTCATTCGTTGATAGCTAATCTTTTGCTCAGTGCTCACGATAATAATGATACACTTGTTCTAGCAAGCCACGATGTACGTAGAGCATTCGACTCCGGTATCCACGCACATATACTTAGTTCTGCTTGTAAACGCGGAGTTGACCGTTCGGTTGTCGTTGTATGGAGGAGCATGTATAGGAGACTGAGAGTGAAGATTAAAGTCCCCACTCATCGCGGTATGGTGGTATCCACCGTAGTTATACCTGTCCGTAAAGGTATCCGGCAAGGCTCCATTACTTCCCCTCCCCTATACAACAACAGTATTATCGTCCCTCAAGAATCTGCCAAAACGTGCTGCATATATCTAGGTATAGACGTGTCTCTCATCAATTACGCTGATGATATACTTAACGCAAGTAGGTCTGTTTCAAGGGTTGAGGATAACTACAATATATTGAGTGATGAATATGCTAAGATTGGGCTAGCTTTTAACGCTGCCAAAAGTGAAGTAGTTGTTTTTCGTCGCAACGCGAAAGATTCGACCCCGATTAGCGTGCTCCTAGGTGATACTGCGGTGAGCTCAAAGCCATCTCTCACTTACCTTGGACTGCCGATCGCTTCAGATCTGCGGTCTACTCGTGAAGCACTGGTTGAGCATTTTTCAGAAAAGGCACGCAAAGCATACGGACTTCTCCTACCCTGCAAACGTATGTATAACCGCCATATACTCGGAAGGCTTTATTCCGTGTTCGTTATCCCGCATGTTCTGTCACTCTCGCCGTTTTGGTCTCTTTTCACCGAATCAGATAAGCGCTCAGTCCGTCGGGTTTACTATAAGTATGCAAAATATCTGTTAAGTGTTACGCCATGGGAGAGAAATTCAAGAGTTTCGAAAAATTACAGCGTTGCGGACCCGACTACTGCAGCTACTGAGCGAATCGTCCGATTTCGGCGTTCGCTCAATCCTGATCATGATATGTACCGAGCTATCGTAGGCTAGTTTGATTACGAGTTTACTATATATATATATATCATATATATATATGTATATATATATATATATATATATGTATATATATATATTATTATATATATATATATAATAATATATATATATATATATATATATATATATACATATATATATATATATATATATATATATATATATATATATATATATATATATATATATATATATATATATATATATATATATATATATATATATATATTATATATATATATATATATATATATATATATATATATATATATATATATATTATATATATTTATATCGGCGCGTACAAACAGCTCCTCTCATTTGATCTGCCATCAGCGGTCCAATTACCCTGGAACACGTATTTTGGCAGAAACTTTCTCAAAATGCCTTTGAAACCAACTTGAGACTTCGAAACCTACTTTTAATTCCTAAAAACATCTAATAATAACATTGCACTACTAATTACCGATTTTCATATATTTATTGGAATAAATTAATTTAAAATTAGTTTCTTAAAAATTTAGTGTTCCAACGTTGAAGCCAAGTTTCGCGTTCAAGAGAAATCTGACTTGTCTACCCGTGAAAAAATCTAATGTCGCTTATGTTTATACGTTCTCTTGAGCACTCGCACCTCGGTCTGGGTTTTTATAATGGGTGAGATAAGGAAAGATCATACTGCGAATTATATATACAGTGGGCTATAATGAGAGAAAGGTTGGGATGGTTAGGACATGTACAGCGGATAAAAGGCGACAGATTGTCAAAAATCGCCCTTGTCGGCAAACCATCTATGGCTAAACGAAAAGCAGGCCGTCCCTGAATGGGATGGGAGGGTGTCGTAATAAAAGATTTAATGGAAATAAGAGCTTCTTGGGAGGGTGTAAAAAGGGACGCTTTGACTAAATTGAGATGGAGGAAGAGTGTTCGGAGCCGATTGGTGGTCCACTGAACTGTCAGTAGTATTGGAAAGAGGTGTACAGGGATTAAAGCCCCTAGAAGCAAGGCAAGCAGAAAAAGCTCACCTGAGAAGTTTATTTGATGAAAGAACTAAAAAAAAAAAAAAAACGAAACACTTTCCGGATACCAATTAGTTTAAAGCCTGGTGACATAATTTTTGAAGTTTTCAAATCCCCCCTCTCAACCTGAAAACGTCTTATTTCCTCCTAAAGCTTCACTTATGATCATTTATGGCTCTTAAAACAGTTTGTATAATATTGGCATTTCTTTTCAGAATTTAGCAGGTCTGGGTGACAAATATCTTATAAAACTCCAACCTATGCAATGGAATGTTTGTATCACAGAACATAATTAACCTTTGACATAAATAATTGAAGTTTAGTAACTCTAAACAAGACTGACAATTATATAAAACAATATCATGGGCAGTGTTTATACTGTACATTATTGACAACAATCAATCAGTATGAATAGTGATTATTAAAATTGGTTAATTTAACAAATACACATTTAGATGCATTTAATGCCATGTAGTCGCAGTCTGATCTTATATTGGAATGTCTGACCATTTTTGGACACGTTCAAGAGCCAGTGCATTAATGCAAGCTGACAAACGAATCATTCAGTCCATAGGATGGACAGCAGTCAAGTATTTGAGCCTTTTAGAAGCCAATTAAACCAAGTTCACTGCTGACGTTTTGCTTTACTTAATTTTAGACCCCCCCTCCCCCCCCCCCCCCCAAAAAAAAGGTCAGGAAATCTACTAAAGACAGTCCCAAAGATATACCGTAAGATTACGAATATAAGACAAAAACAACTGATAGAAAATCTTTTGACGATTATGCATTCTCTACATTCATATAAAAGGTTATGTACATCTTTTCGAGCTCATGACTGGTCCATTGAAATCAAAAGCAGCAATGAGGCTTCTTTGTTAATTCCTTTCACTGTTTGCTGTATAGACAGGTCAAATTGAACTATGAAACGTTCGTATATAATGATAAGAATTACTTTACGCATTGTCCATTAATTTTGTTTTGAAGAAGCATCGAGGACCTCCATAGGAAAAGGGAGTGCTGTAGATAAAAAGCTTATGCCAATTACATTCAAAATGAAATACAATATTACCAATGCTATTGCGTTATTCCAACCATAAACAGCCACTGGAAAATTGAAGGCACTGATAACACCGACAACCCCTAAAGGATTCCATTGTTCCAATAAAACGTGGCCAGGTCTTTCAGACGGTAAAACTTTTCCCTCGAGCATCCTTGACAAACCAACTGCATAGTCACAAATATCAACATATTCTTGCACTTCCCCAATGCCTTCTGGCAATATTTTACCTTAACAAAAATAAAAGGGTTCAAAAGGTACGTAAATCAAAAAAGTGCCAGAGGTAAGTGTATAGATGCACAATAACACTCACTGAAATAGCACTCTTGATTTTATTATGCAATATTCAACTCGCTGCGTCTAGCCATATCTTTATTCAAAACACTAAGACACTAAAACTAAAGGTATCATACAGGCACGCACAAGGAATTTATTCCGAGGGGTAGAAAACGTAGAAAAAAAAACACAAATAAGGCGAATTATAAGGAAATGGCTCTCCTAAGCCTGTCATTGCATGGGTGAACATGGTGTCTGCTGAAGTTGAGGCAATCAAATAGTTCGCGGTAACGAACTGTAAGTAAGGAGCGATGCAGGCTAAATAGTAACCAAAACTCTAAGAAACAGAGTCTTGATAACAATAGATACATCAAAATAATCGAATTTTGATGTTTATTCAAGATATGTAAAATTCTTCAAATTCAATGGTACCCATCAAAGGTTACGAGCCTGAGAAAATTTGCCAATTTTTTGAAAAAAAGGGGGGAACACCCCCAAAACATCAAATGATCTTAATGAAAATCACACCATCAGATTCAGCATACCAGAGAACCCTAATATACAGGTTTCAAACTCTTATGTACAAAAATGTGGAATTTTGCATTTTATGCCAGAAGAAACATCACGGATGCGATTTTATTTGTTTGTTTTTTTCCCAGGGGTGGTCATATCGAACCAGCGATTGTAGCAGATCGGGAGAGGGCTCATTTTCATGGGTGGAAGGAATTTGCTATGGAGGGGGAGCCGGATTTCCCAATATTACTTTGAAAAAAGATCAGAAATTAAATAAAAAAAAACAAGTTTTTTCAACTGGAAGTAAGGAGCAACATTAAAACTTAAAACGAACAGAAATTCTTACGTATGTGACGGGGGTCGTCCCCTCGTCAATACCTCGCTCTTTGCGCTAAAGTTTGTTTAAGTACTTTTAAAAGAGCTTTTTATTCTAATTAAATGGCCTTTTTGATTCAAAAGTCATTCTAAAAGAACTGGGACAAAATTCGAACTTTAGCATAAAGAGCGAGGCATCGACGAGGGGGCGACCCCCCTCATACACGTAATAATTTCTGTTTATTTTAAGTTTTAATGTTGCTTTCAGTTGAAAAAACTTGTTTTTCTATCTAATAGGTGTAAATTATTGCTACAATGTATATACTTGTTATCTTTAACAGCAAGGGCAGCCATAGAAATTTACCCAAGGTTGAGCCTGATACTTGTCAAAATCTAAAAAAAAAAGCTTTGAAGGTATATTTATTTTCCTCTTCGTCTTGCAAAATATTTTAGGATGCTTTTAATGTTTGGAATTTTCTCCTTGAAAAGACTGTGTTGAAAAGACTTCACTTATGAGCTTTAGCGGAAAGATCCTTGAGCATTTTGATTTTGACAGAAGTCTCAGTTCTTCAACTCTAGTCTCTCGTTTGTACTAAGACTCTCTGCTAATTTATTTACGAGAAGTATTTGCAAAGCAGTTTTCACCTTTGAAACTTCACTGCTCTTAAGATCCACTTAGCAGCCGTTTTTAACTTATTTGCTGCGATTGCCATGGTTGGCCGCTGTTGTCACTGGCTGGCCTGTCCGACAGCTTTTGAGCCAGCAACTGAGACAGTAAAGCTAAGTTCTGACAGAGCGCGACAAAATGTTGCTTGTGAAAAAAGTAGTTCGTGGAGCAAGATAAAAACGCTTAACAATTCGCACTGAAGGCGACTTTTGTTTTGTTTCAAGAGATGAAAAAAAATGAGAGTACTTTGTGCTTTTCCCCTTTACTTTACTTGTAACCGCTAACTTTATTTACTTTGCTTACTTTACCTACAAGCAAATAGCTTGTGATATTTTTTTTTTCTATTATTTACTAAGAGCTGGGCTACTCATTTCAACACTTGAACAAATGCCAAACACATTCTTATCTGAGTCATCAAGTCTTTTTGCCACCTCCTTCTGTGCATTTTTTTTTATTCCCAGGTCCTTGTACTCTTTACAGCTTATATCACACGGTGCACGATACGATCTAATTCTAGTTAGTAATTTTTCAACATCTAATCTCTTTTTTTTAAAATATCGCCTCGCTACATGATTTTTTTCAACTTCAAGTTGAAGCTTGACGAAGCGCATTTTTTTTTCGCTTCGGGAGGCCTTTTTGTGGCTCGGCGAAGCGATATTCGCACACTGTCAGAACTAAGCTTAACACATTTCCTCAAGTTTTAACGCAGTAAGCTATTGCTCAACTCATTTTAAAGAAGTTTACAATTTTTTGGAAGCATCACATCATTACCAGGAATTGCGCCATACAATTACGTATTAAATGGGGCTATAAATCTTAGTATTAGAGAAATAAAAAGAAAATACAAGCATTAAGATACTTATCTCGCACTTATCTGGCTCGACGGAAGGAAATTTTTATAACTGATCAGGTGGAGTCGAGTGCTAGCCCACAATTTTTTTCTTATTATCAAAGAGCAAGTCAGCTTTCCTTGACTTAAATCTTTTTCTTCCTCTTGAAACACATATACAGAATTACCTTTTACCTTGCAGAACTGCATCTTTTAGCAAAACCTGCGATAATTATTCGACTTTCTTGCTTTGCTCTATGAAAGCATCTGTAACATTACAAATCTTTTACATAAGCACAAACAGCCTGTTTTACTTGAGTGGGGAGAGGGGTATCAGGAGATTTTGACATAGGAAGTTCTCAGGACCAGTCTCAGGAGGGGGTGCGGTGATTCCCCTCTCCATCCCTACCCTGCACCCAGGTTTCACCTCATAATAAAAAAAAAATAATGCGTATGGTGTACTGGAGCTTGTTAGACCTTAAACATTTATATTCCTTATTGTTAATAAATAAACTAAATTTTCTTTGTTCTGTCAATAATGATCTATCAGACAAAACTGAGAATAGACAGGATTTCAGTACATATACTGTATGAAACCCAGTTACATAAACATATTGGACATCTATGGTCTCTTAGATAGGGGTTAAGATAATTTGCTTACCCATTTCAAGAGAAACTAGTTGGCCCAAGGCCTTCAAATTTTTTCTTAGTTCATCGCCGATTTGACGAACTATTTCTCCTCTCTTAGGAGCAGGAATATCAGCCCAAATGTTCCAAGCTTCATTGGATGCACTTACTGCTGCTTCGTAATCCTCTACTGATCCTTGTCGTACCTGGGCTATGATTGAACCATTTGATGGACAAACTGAGGATATTAACTAGAATGCAAATCAAATCATCACAGAAAATATTGAATATGCTATGCAGAGCCATATTTGACTTTGCAACATCCCTCTGTTAAATTTTTTTGGGGGTCTCTATTTTATATAGGCACTAAATTTGATAGTCAATTGAGAACATCATTAATTTGAAACTGATTTAAGAAATTGTTTCAATGTTCTTAAATTTCTGCCAAAAGAAGTTTGAAAATGAGTTTAAAGTAGGCTATAGTTTTGTATACTTATTGCACCTGAATAAATTTTGAAGGGGCTAAAACAGTAAAATTATACGAGATAATACATAAATTTCGCAAAAACAACAAAAAATTACTAAATAAAATGTGTAGGTACGAGGCATGTTTTTTAAGTAAGTACCATTTTGGAATTAAAAAAAGACGTGCAAAGATATTGCAATAATTTTATTTTTACATGAAAGCCTGTACCTTAATCTACTTTTCTAATTGATTTATGTGAATATTGAGGCACTTGTCATAACGTGGCACCAGTTTTTCAAGACCCTCCTTATTAAATTCTGCCGCCTGATTTGTATCACAACTGTTTTGAGTTCGTTATCGTCTTGAAGACGCTGACCACCCAGGTGCTTCTTCAAGTGCAGGAAAAAATGGTAGTCGCTGGGCGCCAGCTCAGGGCTGTATGGTGGAAGAGATTTGATGAATTGAAAAGATTTGATGAGATCTTTAGTCCGATTAGCCACATGTGGATGGGCATTGTCATGCAGCAAAACGATACCCTTACTCAACTTGCCACGTCTTTTGTTCTGGATTGCCTGACGCAGATTGTTCAATGTCTCACAATAAGACGCTGCATTGACTGTCTCATTACGAGGCGGAAACTCCACTAGCAATACTCCTTTTTTGTCCCAAATTACTGTGCATATGATTTTCCGGGCAGAAATTGTTTGCTCAAACTTCACTTTTTTGGGTGATGATGAATGTCGCCATTCCATGGATTGTTGTTTTGATTCTGGTGTGACGAAGGCCACCCATGTCACTCATAATTTTTGTCCGCAAATTTCACAGATCTCACGATGAATATCGATCAGTTTTACGCCTTTAGCACTTTAGTACTGCTTTGAGGTTGAGTCCCTCTATGGGTCATTCCAAATTTAATATATGTTGCAATCTTTTTTAGTGTCTCATAATCATATTGCATGAAGTTACATGATATTTCAGGTGTACAGGTTAACCATTTGTATCATATTTATACCATTGTTTGCTTTTTATTATGGTGAACAGGGTTTACTTTTATCTGGTTTAGAACCAAGTTTCCTTTCTTTTAACTATTGTACAGGTTTGATAAAGATAGCTAAATATACTAAAAGGAACCAGTTACGGGTGTGCTAAAGCGAAACTTAAGAACCAGCGTACCAGTATAAATAGATAGGTAGATATTTATTACAAAACAAAATCCTCTTTGGGCCATAGAAATATATTTGCACACAAAATCATAACACATGTAACAATAACAAGACATGGTACACAGCAATAACAATAAAATAAGTTAACAATTATAAAAACCAAAATACACCTACTTGTAATATGGCATATGATGCCGGAAAACTAACTCACATAATGTTGCATGCACAACAGATAGGTAGACAGATAAATATCTAATGCTTTAAAGCCACATGGGCTATGGATACATAAAGGAAAGAAGACAAACGAAAAAAACAGCTCACACGCATTCAACAATACTTCTAGCCACCCTCCCCCTTACCAAAATTTCTATGTATAGGTCATTCCTAATTTAACACATCTCTCAATGTTTTTTATTGCCACATAATCTTCCATAATCCACATAATCTCCTTTCTTAAAAGTAAAATATTCCTCTTCTCTAGGGTTCTAGAAATCAATCTCAAGGGGAAATCTACTCCCTCTTGTGTGTAGGTATGTAGCTGCATCTAGATCCTAAATAATACCATGGGATTTTGAGAATCCACCTTCCTTCCCCTACTAAATGAGACAGATCTTTGTGCTATGAAAGCAAAACCTTTTAAAATAGATCTACAATCTACAGCACAATGAAAATGTGTTCTGAGCCTTATATCTATGCTAAATCTCGATTTGTAAGATTCTAAATAATTTGTCAAACAGTGTCTTAAATTTGAAAAAAACAATATTAACAAAGCTTAATTTCCTACCTAAATCGTGGGAGTTCTGTTTTCAAGCATAGAGTAAAGAAAAGTAGACTAAAAAATAAACAATGAGCAAACTGTAATTACCAGAGTTAAAAATAAAGAGGGAGTAGAGAGAGGAGCTTGAAAAAACCTTCTTGGGCACAATTTAAGTACTACTACTACTCCTGAAGATTTCATTAGGCCAACTCAAGTATTTTTAAGATACTAAATTTATTATTATCAATTTAGGCTGTATCATTACATTATTGTGTTGTGGCAATACAGTTATTTTATCCTGCCCCACAAGAAAAAAATAAAAATTGAAAGATTTCATAGAAATTTACTTTTGAAATTTTCACACAGGGCTTTAGTAATAATAATGAAAACTTACATCACCACTACCAGACCAAGTTCCATTATAAACTCCATTGTTGACTGATTCAAGACCAAGATCTTTCAAGAACTGATATTTAGGATTGTCAATTAGAGCTGAACTTGCCATGGATGCTAATTTTTGTGTGGTAGCTCTAAATGGGCTTGTTAGAACACTTGATATTCTACCTGCAGCAAGCATTAGAAACTCCTGAAATTCAAAATATATTCAAATACACTACAGTAGCAAAAAAGTGACCTGAATCTCTGTTTGATTCAGATTGTTTAGCATAAGTCATTATAGGCAAATCTGCATTATGGTAATGCTAACACTATGGATTTATTTTTTTTTTGAATGGAAGACTGATAGAATTGATACAGGACAATAAGGCAAAGGTACCAGCAACAGGAGGCAGGTAGGAGGTCTTTGCCCCCATCTCACTTGGGATACTCAGAATATACAAAACTGCAAACCTTCATGATACTCAGCAAAAATATGATGCTTTTCTGGAAAAAATATTACACCTTTTTCCCCATACAACAAGTTTTTCAGACTCCCCTTCCCCAGAAACTATTCCTGTGGGTACCCTTTCACTTGGCCACATAGAAGTGGTATTATTATTTGTGTTAAAAGTACAGATGACCATTTAGTAGTTTTGAGAGTTAATTCAAAACTACAATTCAGAGACTGTAACTGCTTACAAGGAAGTTATGACATTCACAGAACTTAGGATAAGAATTGACAACACAGGTTCCAAAAAAAACTTATAAATTCAAGCATTGGATAATTGGAATTTTCTCCCTGATTCAGCAGTCAAAGGTAGTATACATATGACCCCAAGAGACATGATTACATCTAACTAGACTGACAGTTCACACAAAGGCTTCTGCATTTTTTGGGTGCCAAAAAAAGAGAAATTCTCTAAAAGCTCTGCATTCTGTAAGCTAATATAAAATTGGAGAGTTTATAATTCCAAATATAAAAGGTAAGTGGAATTGAGCTTGTATAGCAGTGAAGTCTTTCAGAGAAAAATGGAAAACAGCTAGGAATATTAGTAAAAAAAGCTCAAGTTTGATAACAAAAAATATTTCTGTATAAGAAGTTTTTGATAACACAAGATGAAACAAGACAAAGTAAAATAATAGAGATAGAGAAGGCATTGAAATATAAATTAAGGAGCTATTCTATAGAAGCTATAGCAAAACCTGAAAAACTGCATACAATCTTAGTGAAAATACAGCAGAGGAGTATAACAAAAGTTGTTGTATTAGCATGTTCAGAAATTCAGAATATTTACACAATTTAAGAGAAAGGAAGACGCATCCCCAAAAAACTTGTGCAACCTTGTTGAAAATTACAACATCAGATTCAACAGGAGTGAGAATTAGAGAATATGATTTTCAACCATTTACCTGTGAAAATATGGAATTCCTTTGTTTTCCAAGAGATTCAAGTATGGAAGTTCAAGATTATAGCACTGTTTTGAAGCAACAACAGAGATTATTGAACAGCAAAGAGCAGTTTTTTTTAAATAGGGCCAAAATACAGGAAATAAAAAATTCTGAGATAGCAAATTTTTCTTTAAACTATCAGAAGCTACATATAAGGCCTCCCAGTCCTGAGGATATAGTCTCCTTTGATATTAAGGAATATAACAGGTCTAAATATTTGACATGGATTTTGAGGGACTGCCTGCTCCTCTCTTAATGTGGAAAGACTTATTTTGGTTCAAATTAGCCAAGATTTCAAGAAGCTAAGCATGTTGAGATAGCCAGTGTGATCAACATATTCAAAAGCATATGCAAATTTATCAGTTTCCAATGTCACATTCTCATGTGGTTGTGTATTTTGCTCTGAATCATAATATTGTGCAATCCCTCACTTATTTCTAATAGATAAATAAAAAATGTGAATTACTTTACAATAGTAAAATAGCAACATTTTATAGTCTGTATAGTCAATCTGTATAGTCATTTTGAAGTATTATTGTTAAGAGTACACATTTGACAATGTAAATTGCTCTCTTTCTGATCTTTTTTAGGAGAATTTAGGTTGTTTTAAGTTTTAATGCTTGTAATTTTTAAGTTTTATGGGTTTTTATGTTAAGCCTTAATCAGTTTACTATTTGCCAGAATTCACCAAATAAATTGCAGAAAACTGAGCAAAATTACTCTGAAATCTTGAACATCTAAATGCACACAAAATAGATGTGCCAAAATTTTGTTCTAGTATCTAAAAAGCAATGTAAGTTGATTTTTCAACAAAAAAAAAATAGTTAATAGTAAGTAACTACCAAGCCCTTTCTTTGAAAATGAGCCTTTAATCTATCTAGTTTTAATCTCCAATAATTCTCCAAATTCTCTTATTTGTAATTCACCATTCTCTAAATTCTCTTATTTGTAATTGAAACACCTAATAAGTGCAGTTAATGGCCTATTCTTTAAGTTTTTGGATTTATGTGCTAACATATCAAACAGTTTGTGGTAACAAAATGTAAGAATGGAGCAACAATAGTCAAAACTCTAGAAACAGAATTTTGATATCAATTGATATATTATTGGCTTATTATGTTGATTCTAAATATATCCCCTTCATGCACAATTTTTTCCCCGAAGGGAAAAAAACTGGAAATCTTGTTGGGTTAATGATACATAGCTAATATACAAGGGCTATAAGTTTCTAGCTGATCCTGTGATGGCAAACCTGATTTTTATGGTGTTCTCAGTTGAGGACAGTGTGCTTCACTTGATCAAAATTGGGTATATTTTAGGTAAAAGTGCACAAAAGGCAAGTGCTGAATAAGCATACAACTAATCACTTAGCATGAAATTCACCAAAACAATTGCACCCATTGACATTACACAGAGGGATTTTGCATTTTGAACACATTGTGCGAGTTTGCATAATGCATGGTGAGTTCTTGCAATGATTCTGCTTGTCAATCTTTTCTGGCCAATGAGCCATCTGGTCTTCCATAATTCAGAAATTGCCTCAGGAGTAAACTACGTTGTGAGCCCTTAAAAGGCTAAAAGGGCTTGAAACAGTCTATACTAACCAAAGGTTGCTAGAAACCCCTCAAAAATGATGTCAATTTTGGTGTGATGTCATTTTTGAGGGGTTTCAGGCTCTTTTTAAAATTCCTACAAATTTGTTTCCAAAATAAAATTTTACTGTTAAGACTAAGGAAAATAAATTTTGGGCTACTATTGCTGAATCAGCTGCAAATAGCATTTCTTCTCACTAGACAGTTTTATTTTAGAAACATTCTTAAACTTTTGGTTACTGTGGGCTGTTTTACCTTTTGGGGCCCCCTTAAGGCCTCCAAATGTAGGCTAATTTGCCCCAGAAGTGGGCTGATTATTGAATCATGAAGGAGCATAAAATAATATCAAGTGATGTATTCATTTTTTGTTCTGGCTAGATAACATTTAAAACTGCAAATTTACTGACCTTATAGACTAGGCTATTGGTAGTTAGTCAACAATCTTGAGTGAAGACATGCAGCTCCCTAATGGGTGACTGGTAAAATTCTACTTTAGCTATCTTGGAAAGCAGCTAGGTTGTGAAAATGAAACTTTCAGGGATGGGTCTACAGGCTAAAGTATGTCCCAGGAAGGTATTTTGAAGTACCTACCTCCACTCCTTCTCTCTCTAGAGGGTCCTGAAATTTGCCTACATGACAGGTCATGACATAGGCTACCTATTGAAATTTTGAGGAAACAACATTTTACCTTAATTTTCAGATATCAGTTTCTTTTTCTCTGGCTTATGTTCTGAAAATGCAATCCCTTTTATTTGAGTAGAATTTTAATTCATATTAATGTTTTTTTTTCAAAATTTAGGAAATGTATCTGCATATCTTTAAAACCTTAAAAATTGGGATTGAGCAAAGTTGTGAAGCTGAAAACAATTTTGTTACACAGGACCATCTAGAGGAAGGGGGGGGGGGCTGAAATTCATTTCCGATAGAAATGCTTATTAGCCTATATTTGTAATCAGCATAAAAAAAGGCATTGAATGGTGTATTCACTTTAGTCCTAACTCAATAATATGATTTCGTAGAACTTTACCAAGGAAGGTACTTCAAAATACCTTTCCAGGACATATTTTAGCCTGTAAACCCATCCCTGAAAGTGTCATTTTCCTAACCTCACCCCTTTCCAAGATAGCCAAAAGTAGATAAAGTAGAATTTTATCAGAAGACCTATTATCCCCAGCTACTGGTTGACTGGTTAATCTCTCTTGTTCTAGCTGGCTTTTGAACTTTAGCGCAATTCAAAAGAGTGGTAAAAGGCACATCAAGTGGTAAGTTTGTTTTTTAGCTAACTCATTAATCATAAGAAATCCAATAATTTACCAAGAGGAATGAATGGTAGGCCTATATTTCCTTTTTATGTGTGATTTCTTTATCAGTGTGCTATTTCGCACGTCTCTAATATGTTGTTTCAGACTAGCCTACCAAAAAGAAAGAACCTGTCCTACAAAATATTTGAAAATAGAGTTTTTGTACGGTTTCTTCACAAGGAATAAGTTTATTTGTTTGATTTGCAACGCTATCTAGTTTTTTACTCTTTTCTTCTCATATAAAACTGTTTGGATAGAAAATTCCTTAGGTGTACTCTGTTTTATTCTTGGAGGTTCCAGCTCTTATTCTAGCCTATTAACATCATCTGATTAGTCAAGGCTATTTGGATTACATTCAATAGCACTTGAGGCATTGGCGAAGTAGGTATATCCTTTTCATTTGTTTTTCATTGACAATTTAGGTCTAAGGTGAGGTAGTGTAGCACCTACGACAACCACCTAAAACTACTTTCACTAGCCTATGTGCAATATTTGGTAGATAAATCTCTATTTAAAACCGAGGCACCTATAATAAATAACACTATAAGCAAAGCAAGCAAGCATAAAGCATCAAGGCAAATAAGCATAAGCATGCAATAGCAGCTGGTGCACAAGCATAAAGCAAGGTATCACATAATGCCACATCTCCCTTTGGCTACTTCCAAGAGATGAGCTAGGCTTACTCTGCTAACTGCCGATAACTTGGCAAATTATCACTTAATACAGGACACAACAGAACACTACACTGGGAGGCACAAGGCTCACTCCCATCAGCTGCCAATGGGTTTGGCAGACCTACACTAGACACAAGTGCTTTGTTGTCACTTCATTATTTATTATAGGTTTAGTCTCTCTGGTGGCTCCACCACTCTGCCAGATCTTGTGGCCTGAGCAGTTGTTGCTTGTGCTTCAATTGTGCTAGATAGTTCACTTGCTGGCAGGTGGGGCTCAGCTATGGCCATACCAGGCTCGGTGGCAGTAGTCAAGAATCTCTGCAAATGATCTGTGCAGATTCATGCTTGTGGCAGTGTTAGGACAATCCGCAACCTGTCCCAGGTTTAGTGACCATGACACAGCCCCAGAGGGGTACTTCATGCCAGGTCTATCATCAGGTGTGAGTAGAGAGGCTGCTTTTGATTAAGTGTCTTTGGTTGCAATGAAGGATTGTATCATCTTTAGTTGATAGGTAGTACAATCTAGGCTCTTCTGCCTCTTTAATTATTTCCCTGCTTTTCCATGGCACTTCTGGCTGTTTTCTGAAGAAAACCTGGTCACCTCCTCTGAGTTCAGGATGTTCTCTAGCAAGCCAGTCATGGTAGGATTTCTGCCTGTGTTAAGCCATCTCTGCTTGCCAAGAATTTGGAAGTCTGTACCACTCTCTTTTCCAAGTGCTTTTCTGTGCATGGCAGTTTTGAGCAGAGCTGGCAGCTCATGAGCATTTGTGAGTGGGCAGCTAAACTGTCTATTGGGGTGTTGTAGTATTCCAGAATTCTGAGGTACAGGTCCAATCCATTTTCACTTGTCTTGGTCATGATGCTCTTTCAAGTCTAGATAGTCTTTTCCACCAATCCATTTGACTGGGGGTGTATTGGACTTGAAGTTTTTAACTCAAATCCCCAGTCTCTGGCAAACCTCTTGAATTCTTGGGACACAAATTGTCCACCATTATTGGACATCATGACCTGGGGTATATCATGACAGGCAAAATACAACTTCAATTTCAAAATGACTTCTGCAGATGTTAATTCACACATCACATCAGTTTAAAAAAAAGTAGCTATGGTAGTCCACCACTAGGAGGTAGCTGGCTCCATGCCAGGTGAATATGTCACAGGCAACTTGTTGCCAGGGGAGAACTGATACTGGTGAGTAGATTAGTGGCTCTTTTTGTGGACTCTTGCTGTTTTTTTTGGCATGTGTAGCAGCTGACAATCAGATTTTCTATGTCTGTGTTCAGTCAAGGCCAGTAGATGAGCATCCTGGCTCTCTGTTTAGTTTTCTCCACTCCTAGATTAGATGCATGTAGCTGTTTTAACATGTCAGTTCTCAGACATGCTGGTACCACTATCCTGTCTCTTGAATATGATTTTGTCATTGATGCACAGTTTGTGTTGGACTCCCCAAAATGGCAGTATGTGACTAGGACATAGCTTGCAGCAAACTGTCCAGCCAGTTTCTATAATTTGTCTGAGTGCAACTAGCTGGGGGTATTCTTTAGACTGGTTGCAGATCTCTTGCAGTTTTGAATCACTCACTGGAAGTAACTTGACAACTTGGTGTACATATGCTTCAAGTTCTCTCTGGCTTGCCTTGTCAATGTCTGACAGGTGGAGCCTTGATAAAGCATCAGCAACTAGTATTTCAATGCCAGGTTGGTAAGTGAAACTCAAGTTGTATGGCTGAATCTGGAGCATCATCCTTTGTAGTCTTGCTGGGGCCTTGTGCAAAGGTTGATGTAAGATGGTTTCAAGAGGGCAATGATCAGTGAACACATTGACTTGCCTTCCATAAATGTAATGATGGAAGTATTGGCAGCCAAATACAATGGCATATAGTTCTTTCTCTAGCTGTGAATATCTTTGCTTGGTAGACATAAGGGCTTGTGAAGTGTATGCTATTGTCTGTCCATTCATTGAGATGTATGCTCCTAGGCCATGTGATGAGGCATCAACTGTCAGGTTAATTGTGGTATGTTGGTGATCAGAGAAGTGAAGGTGCAACACAATGGAGCCCTTTATTTCCTTTAAGGCAACATTGTGCTTTGTTTCCCAAACAAATTCTTTGTCTTTGCAGATGTCATGAAGGTCTTTGCATTTTGTTGATAGATTAGGGATGTATCTGGCTAAGTAATTTATCATTCCTAGGAGGGTGGTCAGCTCTTCTTTGTTTGCTGGCTTTGGCATTGCATTAATTGCATGTAGCTTCTCTGGATCGGGGCACATCCCTTTTTTGCCAATCATATGGCCAAAGTATGTTACCTCTTGTACCCTAAATTTACATTTACTGAGGTTGAACCTCACCCCTTTTGCTCAAGCCCTCTTTAAGACAGCAACAAGATGCTGATGATTATGCTCTTCCAGGGTTGAACCAAAAACTAGCAGATCATCTATAATGACTATAAAGCCAGTGAGACCTTCAAACACTTCCTCAATGCACCTCTGGAATTCATCCTGTGCTGATATAATGCCAAACAGCATATGCTTGAAACAGTATCTTCCAAAGATAGTGTTGAATGTAGTTAGGTCTGAGGATTCCTCATCTAGTGACAATGACCAGTATCCTGAACATGCGGCTAGCTTTGTGAAGTACCTTGCTCCATGTAAGTTGGATGTAGAGTCTTCTAGCATTGGAATAGGGTAGTGGGGTCTTCTGATGGATTTATTGAGATCCACAGGGTCAATACAGAGATGGAGAGTGCCATCTTTCTTTTGAACAGCCATTATGGAGTTGACCCATTCAGTAGGGAGAGTCACCTTCTCAATGACACTGTCTTTCTTCATTTTATCAAGCTCTGCTTTAAGTTTATTGCAAAGAGCTGATGGAAGTTTCCTTACAGCATGAACCTTAGGGATGGCTCCATCCTTCAAATAAATATAGCACTTGCCATCCAGACTTCCTAGCCCTTCAAAGACATCATTAAATTCTTTAATAATGTCCAAAACAGAGTTGCAGATTGGTACTTCAGTGCTTGCAGTAGAGTTGACATTCATGATCAGTTTAATAAGGTTCAGATCCAAGCTTGATCTGAAACCAATTATGGGAACAGAGTCTGCTCCTACAATGTAGAACTGCTGGTTGGAAGTCCTTGATTGTTCATAGGTACAGCTCAAAGTACATGTTCCTTGAACAGGAATCCTGCCACCACAGTAACTAGTAAGCTTCTGCCTAGCCTTAGTTATTTCTGGCTTTGGCAAGAGCATGTCAAAATACTTGATAGGAAGGATATTTGCTTGTGCTCCTGTGTCAACTTTGAAGTTCACTGGCAACTGGAAATTTATTTTGAGGGAAACTATGGCTTTTTCCTTGTTATTTGTTTCTGAGACTTTGTGTAGAAATATCTTGTCCTCATCATCAGAGTTTTCAAGTGTGTTGTTTATGCCTGAAACTACATTTACGACCTTGTTGCTTCTGCAGACACATGCAAAATGGTTAGGCGTGCGGCACTTTGTACATGTTTTTCCTTTTGCAGGACATGCATGATTCGGGCTGTAGCTGCCTCCACAGAAGTAGCATTCTCTAAATCTTGGGCTGGTGGTCTTGAACTCATTGTTTCTTCTGCTTGGGCAGCAATTGATTTTGTGAATGGAATCAACTTCTTTTTTTATGCTACCTTCATCAAACATTCTTAGCTATGCCTGGGCTGATTCAAACATGCAACATTTCTCTATAGTTGTTTCAAGGGTTAGGGTATCCCCTTCTACTAGCAGGTGCTCTCTGATATGTGGGTTCAGTATTCCACAGACTATTCTATCTTGTACCATTTCATCTGTGTCCCTGTAGCTACAGGCCTTAACCAAGGTTTTCATATCTGTTATGTAGCTTTCTATGTTTTCTCCCCTCATGTTGGTCATGTTTCTGAAAGATGTACCTTGCAAACATGCTGTTTGTTTTAGGTGTTGCATAATCTTTGAATTTTGTCATGTATGGCTCAAGCTTGTCCTTTTCACTCTCACTGAAGATGAAGGTATTAAATATCTCCCTTCCCTTGTCTCCTACCCAAATAAGTAGGTAGGTGCACATGATCTTCTCAGTTTTCCCAGATAAGGGGCCAGCAAACATGAGACAAGCATGCTGCTCAAATTGTTTCCACTCATCTGGAAGACACAGCAAGTCCCAACTGATACTTGGCTGGTTAACATCCATTACTGTTCACTCCCTTCTGACACCATGCAATATTTGGTAGATAAATCTTTATTTAAAACCCAGGCACCTATAATAAAGAACACTATAAGCAAAGCAAGCAAGCATAATGCATCAAGGCAAATAAGCATAAGCACACAATAGCAGCTGGTGCACAACCACAAGCATAAAGCAAGGTATCAAATAATGCTACACTATGGTTAAAAATAGTTTGACTTACATTCTACTTTTATTCAAGAAAGATTGCAAGAAAATTTTGGCTTCTGCACATAGTTTAGGCTAGCTACATCATTTGATGCTTTTTTATGTTCTTCCCAAGTGCAAAAGTTGCTTTCAGAGCAAGTTTGTTTTTGAACTTTTAATAGGCTTAAAAAAAAGGTATATTTTTACCAAATCATATTATTGACTTACAAATAAAGTCAATATACCACTTGATGCCTTTTTTTATGCTCTTTCCAAGGATAATAATCATTTTTGTCAGAAATGAATTTTACCCCCACCCCTATATACCAATTCAGGGTATATATTTGGGTAAATTTTTACCAAATCATATTATTGAGTTACAAATAAAGTGAATATACCACTCAATGCCTTTTTTTATGCTCTTTACAAATATAATAATCATTTTTGTTGGAAATGAATTTTACCCCCACCCCTATTTATACAATTCAGGTATGTATTTGCAAATTAGGGAGGTGGGGTGCAAATTTCATTTCTGATGTAAATGAGAGGTAAGTTTAAACTTTCCCCCCACCCCCTAATGTGCAATTATATACCCTGAATTGTATGAATAGGGGTGGGGGCTAAAATTCATTTCCAACAAAAAATGATTATTATATTTGTAAAGAGCATAAAAAAAGGTATTGAGTGGTATCTTCACTTTATTTGTAACTCAATAATATGATTTGGCAAAAACTTACCTTTATTTGCACATTAGGGGGGGGGGTGAGGGTAAAGTTTAAACTTACCTCCTATTTACATCAGAAATAAAATTTGCCCCCACCTCCCTGAATGTGCAAATATATACCCTGAATTGATATATATATAGGGGTTGGGGTAAAATTCATTTCCAACAAAAATGGTTATTATAGTTGGAAAGAGCATAAAAAAAGGCATTGAGTGGTATATTCACTTTATTTTGTAAGTCAATATGATTTGGTAAAAATTTACCAAAAAAAGGTGCCCTATTACATTATTAAGAGCCTTTCAGACCAAAAATTTGGTTTACATTTTCCCTTCAGACTAGCCATGCTACAAAGTTTACAGTCAAACTTTAGAAAATTATGCATTCTGTAACCTTAAAAAAAATATGTATAAAACAGAGTTGAAATTTGCTCAAATTTACATCAACAGAAACATAGAAACATCATTCAGAGTAAATTTTGATTAAGATTTTACCTACTTTGGTATACGTAAATAAATAGGAAGTGATTACAAAATAATGACTAAATTAGTTTGACTCATGTTTGCCAGCAGGGGATGCAGGGGATGCCCCCCCTGGAAATTTGGGACTATAAAGCAATTATAAGGAAACTAAAGGAAAGATAGCAGAATAGGGAAAAACCATAGAAAATATTTGTGTTGCCTCATTGTTGGCTGCCTACCAATAGATATTGACCCTTAATAAGGAAAATATAAGTTCTAATTATTGACTGAGTGACCCTTTTCCAGCTTTTCACAAACATTTTTCTATATGATTCTTTTCTATATGAAATAGAAAGATTTTTTTTTCTATATGAAAAAAAAATCAAATTCTTCATAGTAATGAATAGTAAGTAATTAAGGATCCCTGTCAATAACAAAAGAGCTTAATTATTGAAAAAATTCAATAAAAAAATCAGCTTTTTATGGTGATCCTAAATATTTAATTGTTTATTAGTAATTAGTGCAGTTATTAGTACACAAGAAAGTTTGTATAATTATAGAAAACAGCTTAAAAAGGGGCAATTGTGGTAAAAATATACTGTCAACTTTTGTTTGCATTGCAAGAGTACCCATGAGCTGATATATGAAGCCAATATAAACAAAAATGTTTCCCCTGAACAGCATTCTGGGAATTTCTATAATTTCCCCCCAAATGGATATGTTTTTTGTGCCTTATTATCATTTTTTTGAGGAGTGATTGTATTTATCTAGTTGTCACTTTGAAAAAGATTTAATTTTTTACAGTTATGAAGTATAAAGGTGTCAAATATATTGGTTTTTGCTATTCAAAATTAAATTAAAAATATTGAATTAAATTTTTTTTTTTTTTTCTTAATCTTAGTTTTAATGTTTTACTTTGAAGAAACTACTTTGATAATGTATTACTTTTTATAAACACTGATTCAAAAGGCATTAAATGTTTTGGTTATTGATAACCAAGTTCAAAACTGTTGATATGTTAAAAAAATATCCATCCAATGCTTTGACATTGCTCAACAGAACTGAATGCTGGGAGTTTATATCCTAGTTTTTGTAAGTAGGCTATTGTTTTATGTATTTTTTGTAATTACTTACTGTTGTCATTTTTATATACTTTTGTTTTAATAGACATACTTTTTCCATTGCCTTTAGAAAAATGTTTGTCTCTAAGCTTCATTAAATAAAAAAAAACAGTTTTTCAACTGAAAGTAAGGAGCAACATTAAAACTTAAAACAAACATAAATTATTATGTATATGAGGGGGGTTGCCCTCTCCTCAAAACCTCTCTCTTCATGCTACAGTTTTTTGGTACTTTGAAACAAGTTACTTATTGTTCTAATTAAACAACCTTTGTGTTTCTGGAGTTGTTTTTGAAGAATTGGGGCAAAATTTAAACTTTAGCATAAAGAGCAAGTTTTTGAGGAGGGGGCAACCCCCCTCATATAATTAATAATCTGTGTTTTAAGTTTTAATGTTGCTCCTTACTTTCAGTTGAAAAAACTTGTTTTTTTATTTAATTTCAGATTTTTTTTTTTAAATAATGCCAGGATACTTTGCTTCACCTCTGCAGAAAAATCCCCCTCCCCACAGAAATATCCTCTGGACAATTCAATTCTGGCAAAAGTTACCCTGGACAATTATCCTTAACATCTCTATACATAAAATTGAATGGGTAAAGAGAAAGCATGACATTTAAAGAAATTTTACATAGGATTTCTGGTAAATTCATTCAGTGTAAAATTTCCCCTGAAAAGTTCACCCCCTCCCCCTGGTGAACTTTGGTGAACCTGGTGAACTTGGTCTACATAGAAAATCCTCCCTGTGCAAAATACTCCCAGCAGAAAATAATCCTCCCCACCCAATAAATGTATGCATACTTTCCAATAACAAATAATGTATGTAAATAATGGGCAAATTTTATAACTTAAAAATCTTTCCTTAAGGGCTGTAGGGTACTAGAACTAAAAAAGGATACTACAATTAAAAAGGGCACTAGAACTTTATATTTCTGTTAGAGTGTGCCCTCTCTTGACATTCTATGTGCACTGGGTTGATACAATCACCCCTGGGGGAAAAAATAATTATATAAAATAAACATGCATCAATGATCTTTCAACCCAGAATATAATTTGTACTTTAATGAAAAAAAATTGAATGAATTTACTGAAAAAAATGTGCATTGTCAGTTTAATATATATATATATGTGCTGATATCTATTCCTTAAAATCGTAGTTAATTTTTGATTTCTTAAAGTTATAAAAATGAAAACATTTAAAAGAATTTTTCAGTAAAATACAAATTATATTCTGGCTTTTAGAAAGCATAGGGTTTAGAACCCTACTCAGATTAATTTCTGCTTGTTTTTAGTTTGACTTATTTTAATTTCTGTTTGTTTTGGGTTTCATTTATTTATTGATACTAATTTGTGGTAGTTCTATGCGTGGTAAATTATTTGATTCTATTTTTGTTCATTTTTGGTTGAATGGAGTTCTTCACTTTTTTTTTGAAAAACTTGTTTTGGGCAAAAAGTTTTTTGATTAATTTCTGTTTGTTTTATATTGACATGGTCTTTTTTGGTGAGAAAGACTGAGCCTGTTCTGATGTTAAACAACCATCCCTTCCATAAAAAATTGAAAGGGCAATAGCCCTTTCAATTTCCAACCAAATGAGCCCTTTTTGAAATAATTATGACAACACTCTCTATAAAAACATTATATGCCCCCAGGGTATAACTTACAACCTTAGCCCTGAGGGCTGTGGGGTGTTGTCATCCTCAAAGACCTAATTTCTAGAATTTTCAACTACATTGAACAAAATGGCATTCTCGAAATTTTGATTGGATTTGTTTTGGGAAATGGTGGGTGTGAGAGGGGGTTTCTTACCCTCCAGTCACTTTCAACTATTAAAAATGGCACAAACACTTTCAATTTCCAAGTGAATGAGCCCCTTTTGAAGTTTCAATGACAGCACTATCTATACAAACCTTATATGCCCCCAGGGCATAACTTACAACCTTTGCCCTGGGAATTCTGGGGGGTCTGTCATCCTCATACATAATTTCCAGAACTTTCAACTATGTTGAACAAAATGGCCATCTCAAAATTTTGATTGGATGTGTTTGGGGAAATGGTGGGCGTGAGAGGGGGTTAGTTGCCCTCCAATCACTTTTGACTATTAAAGAGGGCACTAGCCATTTCAGTTTCTAATTGAATGAGCCCTTTTTGAAGTTTCTACAACAATTTCTATAATAACCTTATATGCCCCCTGGGCATAACTTACAACCCTTGTCCTGAGGGGGCTATTATCCTCAAAGACCTAATTACCAGAACTTTCAACTATGTTGAACAAAATGGCCATCTCAAAATTTTGATTGGATGTGTTTGGATAAATGGTGGGTGTGAGAGGGGGGTTAGTTGCCCTCCAATCACTTTTGACTATTAAAAAGGGCACTAGCCCTTTGAATTTCCAATTAAATGAGCCCTTTTTGAATTTCTATCTGGAAATCAACTATGTTGAATAAAATGGCTATCTCAAAATTTTGATTGGATGTGTTTGGGGAAATGGTGGGCATGGAAGGGGTGTTCCCTCCAATCACTTTTGACTATTAAAAAGGGCACTAACCATTCCAATTGAAAGAGCCCTTTTTGAAGTTTCTATGACAACTCCTTCAATACAAAGTGCACTGGTATGGAAAAAAAAATAATACATTATGCCAACATTGTTCTTTACTTAGGCAGTGCTATTGTGCTGCCTGTGATCAGTCAAATTTTTTTAGATTTTTGGTTTTGGGTAGGTAAAAATAAGTGAAAGAACTTTATATATTTAAAATCAGCATAAAAAGCCAATACTGCCAGTGTAGCAATTTTCATGAGAATTTCATTTTTAGTTTTGGTGAATATTGGCCCAAGTCACATATTACTTTCAGTTTTTAATCACAAACTATTTGATAAGATTCTCTTGTGAAGAAAATTTTTCTGAACCTCTTCATTATATTTAGTTTAATAGGACAATAAAAAGAAAGAGGGTAATTTTGACAGCTGGATAGTAGGCTAAGTTTAAATTTTGTTTTTCTTTTGCTATTCTTTTTTTTTATGTCTTATTATATGAGCAATTTAAGTTTGAGTGGGAGAACTGTCCTGTTATGAAAGAGGTACATTTTACATGGCCAGTATAAAATGAAAACATGGTATCTATGCAGGCAGGATGATTGTTGATTATCTCTACTCTTTCTGTAAATTATTCTAAGGTGTTTAAATTATTAAAGACATGTCTAGATCTGTTATAATCTATGGAAGCAGTAAATCTTTCCATAATTTTGGTTTGAGTTTGATTTTTTTTTAAGATTAAATGAATAATAATTAAATATATTATTGGTTAAATAAATTGATAGCATTGCCAGGAATCCTTGTCATTTAAAATTTACTGTATTTTGTTTCATTTTGCATGCAATTTAATTGCTCTTTTTATTTGAGAGTTTTTTCCTAAAAGTATTTAAACATGGACTTTTTCCTACAAAAATATCCTGATATTCATTCCCTGCCCCCAACCCCCACTGTTATTTTGGAGTCTGCCCCCCCCCCCCCCCTGGAAAATTTCCTGCCAGCGCCCATGGTTTGACTAACGAGTTCGAGTAATAATGATATTAGTTGAATATATGCTTAATAACACACTAATAGTTTCCAACCAATGACAAACTAATAGGTCTACACCTTTTGGTTAGTTAAATGAATTAATTAGTTAATTTGTTATTATGATAATTAAAGTTTAATTGTGTTATAATTTTTTATCCAATTTGATGGATTAAGGAAATGCCTAAATGAAAGGATTATGAGAACATTTGAAAATGATTTTTTTAGGAAAGTTTGTAGGATTGAAAGGGTTAGGATAGGAGTGAATTGAGACCATTAATTTTTAGGGTAATGATGGGCCATTGACATCAGAGAGAAATAAGAAGTGAGATTCAAAATAATTATTGAGAATTATCTTTTTGAGTTCAGAAAGATGGATTACAGATAACAAAAAAGGTAGAAATTAAAGAAAATATAGACACTGACTACAATTTTATTAAAATTATTTTCTAAAAAAGGATACTTTTGTAAAAAAAAATGAATATAAAGAGGTACCAGCTTTAGAAGGAAGCTTGCAGTGCATGATCTCTCTAATAAGTAACACTTCCTTCTGGAGACAAAAAATAGTTGGTAAATTAGTAGTTGGTAGTTGGTTCAGTCTTAAAGATTAGCTACATAAAACTGTAAAGATAAACCCTAAGCATAATTCTTACGTTTTGGTCTAAAACAACTATTACTATGGTAGGCTGGTCACAGTATTAACTTATTACTTCATTACTATGCCCATAGTATTTAAAGCAATTTCGTAGTTGACAACATAATTTAGCTAGGATAATTAGTGAACACATCACTTGATGCTTTTTTTATTCTCTTTCATAATTCAATAATTGCTTTTGGGAGAAATTACATTTGAGCTCAAAACAGCTCTTAGTAACCAAAATTTTAAAAATTGAAAAAATGTGTTAAAAAACTGGCTAGTGAGAAAAATTGCCATTTGTTGCTGATTAAAGCATGGTAATTATAATTTTCAGTAGTCTTAATAGTAAAATTTTAGTATGAAAGCAAATTTACAGTATTTTTGAAAACAAAATACATTTTAGTTGTTTTAATTTAGTTGTCAAAATACATTTAGTTGTTTTAAACTATTAAGACTTTAAGGACTAAATACCAGTACATGTATATTAAACTGTCGATCAACATTCATTTGTTTGTTTTTTCAGTAAAGTGCATATTATGCTCTGGTCTTCAGAAAGTATAGAGGGTGTCACCCCTATTCATGTTAATTTCTGCTTGTTTTGGGTTTGACTTGGTTATCACCTTAATCCATTTGTGAGAGCTTTGAGGTCCTTGGGACCTTAGAAAATTATCTTAATCTATTTCTGCTCATTTTTGGTTCAATGAAGATTTTTACTTTTCTTTGAAAATGTGATTTTGTGGGAAAAGTTTTTGAATTAATTTCTGTTCATTTTTATTGATGTAGTCTTTTTATGGAAAAAGAAATTAATAATTTTAATTTTTTTTCTATAAAATTCCATAGTTTGGCTTGCTAATTGTATGTTAGAGAAAATTTTAACAGTTTTTTTTTACTTTTGAAAATCTGGACACAAATAAGTATTGTTTAATTTAGTTTTAGCCCTCCTGAAGTTGACCTGAAAAAAAAAATTAATGCTACTCCCAATAAATGGTATTTATGCTGTTTGACAACCTAGACGCACTTACACTCTTTTTGACATAATTAAATTGTAAGAGCAGAAGTAGTAATAAGAAAAGATAAGAGGGAGTTAAGATGACATCTATTTTCCAAAGGCTATCACAAGCTCTATTACAGTCGAGTTTGCTCCAAATGACAGGTAAAAAAAAAAAATCAAAACAATAGATACACCACTTGTAGTCGAAATTACAGCTTGAATTAACTTTCAAAAATGTAAGTTTGCAGTTTTTATTTTCTCAGGGCAGGAATTGGCCAGTTGTTTTCAGAGAAATACATTCTGTGGGTGGTATCGGAGTTATTCTTAGTTTTGTTACTGATACGCAAAGAGGCTTTCTTCCATTTATAAAGTTGTTTATAAATTCGTCACTTAGCTTTTGTAATGGCCTTTGAGTGTTGTTTTCAAGTTGCCTTATCGACAGTCCTGTTCTCATGGAAATCAATAGAATAAAATTAAACGAAATCAAGCAAAATTCCCTTTTTAAATATTCAACTGTTTTAATGTTATATTTTTAGAGTGGAATCTTTTAATTTATGTTCTTTATGCAGTTATTGACGCAATTAGGAAATACCGTTACATACTGACGTCAATTGAAGTAGATAACCATAAACAATTACCTGTCGAATGTTTCTAAAATGTAGTAGTCAATATAAGCTTGAAATAACATTTTCGATTCTTTTATACTTCCCAGGCAAGCCAAATGTAAAAATCTAAACAGTCAAACCTAGTGAAATTTTGCGTAGACGAGTTGATTTAATATTTGGAAGTAGGAAAGTCCAAAAATAAGTATTCTACTGCCAAAATAAGTAGAAGTGGAAACACTGAATAGCCACATCTAATCTTGGTACATGCGTCCCCAACAGCTGACTGACGAAAACTAAAACCTATTATTACACTGAGTAATACCAAGCCAACATAGGCTATCAACTGAACGTATAGAAATAAAATTTCAATTCAAAGGAGAATTCGTAGCATTACCGTTGAAACAAAGATACTTGCACTTTTCTTTTATTCAACAGTTCCTTACAAACAGTTTAACTGAAACACAGAATGTAGTTACTTTTTATAAGCTTTTTGGCAGACCTGGAACAAAGCCTAGGGCTTATCAAAAATTTGTAAGCCTAAATAATGGGCTTTAATAGAATTGCACTAGAAGTTGGAATTTCCTATCAAATGAGGTCATTTTGAAGTTTCTATGATAACTCCTTTCATATGAAGTGCCTTGTTGGAAAAAATATTAATACTTAGGTAGCACTGTTGCAATGCATATGAGAATATGCACTGCCATTATTTGGTGTTTTAACTTCTGCACTGAAATTAGTTTCTTGAAAAAGTGATGTAAAATTTGCTTTTATGCTTACTGAGTCCAGAGGGCCAAAGCTCCAAAAGAAGACATATAAAGTGGTCTTTGTTAGTCTTAAAGACTCCCTTAATTTTAATCAAATTTATTATATAAATCTTAATCATACATCTTCGCCATCTCCAGGAAATTTTGGTATACTTGACAAGAGTGAATCCCTTTTTAAGTATTTTTTTTAACTGGTCACCTTAATATAAGTAAAATTCATTCCTATATGGAGTCACCATTAAATGGAAAGAAATTCACACTGTCAGCGTTTTGTAGATTCTAAAATTTACTTTTATGTATCTTAAGAAGATAGTGGTAGTAAATCCAGTGACTACTGTCAATGTCATGAAATCATAGAGATTCCCCAATAGAATTACAGTATTATCTACTTGTAGAGTAAGGAAAATTTTAGTTTAAAAAAAACATCTCTTTTCTGCATCTTATTTGGAGCTATGGCATTCTAAACTTCCAGCATAAAAGTTTTTCTTTTTTAATCAGAGTTCTAACAGTGACAGGTTTTTAAGCAAGAAATTGCAAATCAGGAGTGGTCTCTTTGGTGAAAAAGCAAAAATAAATGGACCCAATCAAAATCAGTTGTATTGAGATCCTCTTGTCATCCTGTCTTCTGTATAAGTATTTATATCAGCTGACAAATTACACATGAAGAAAATCCAACAAAATTAAAAGAAATTGAATTTATGGCTGAATAGAGAACAGACACAATCAAGGTTCTTTCTCATATTTTAAGATGATCTATCACTTTTCAATAGATGGCACAATCAAATTCTTCACACATTGTCAGCTCCTGTAATAGTTGCATCATATATATATATATATATATATATATATATATATATATATATATATATATATATATATATATATATATATATATATATAATATATATATATATATATATATATATATATATATATATATATATATATATATATATATATATATATACATATATATATATATATACATATATACATATATATATATATATACATATATATATATATATATATATATATATATATATATATATATATATATATATATATATATATATATATATATATATATATAATATATATATATATATATATATATATATATATATATATATATATATATATATATATATATATATTAGACAATATATATATATATATTAGACAATAATTTTTTCAAGTATTTGTGTGGTATAAAACGCATTTTACATGTTGTCTGTCTGACATTCAAATTACTGTTTTGATTTCAGTGGACATTTAATTAGATTTTTTTAAATATAAATCTTGTCCGTCATAATTTGGTAAAAAAACAGCTTTAAAGGATTCCAAATAGTTAGCTGCTTTTGGTTTTTGTATGGTAGTAAATAAAATATTATTCTGATATATGAGTGATTCATATATGCAACTCAGAAATTCAAATATTCTCCATTTCATTATATTCACGTAACAAAAAAAGTGCTTAAAATAAAAATTAAACAGTTCTGGCTAGCTGAGATTTGTTCATGGTACCTTGCATATAAAAGGTTTTGATTTGATCAGCTGTGTTTAAAAGTAGCTTCTATTTTTAGCTTTGTCCAAGTGGTAAACTGTCATTATTGCTTATAAAAAGTGGTTTGAATATTTATGAAGACAATGTACCAATCCAGCAATGGAGGTAATCTTTATACTGGTGATGAAGATAGTGAAGCCTATGAACAGTGTGTCTACACTTATTGTGGCGATAGATCCAAAAGAGACTTGGAATTTGCTGAACAATTTCTCCAGCACTCAGGTATTTTATTTGTTCTTCCATGATTATTCAAAGACAGAATTTACAGTTTACTCTCTCTCTCCCTACCCTCTTACTCTTCCTTTCCTCTCTGTCTGTCCCTCTCTCTCTCTCTCTCTCTCTCTCTCTCTCTCTCTCTCTCTCTCCTCTCTCTCTCTCTCTCTCTCTCTCTCTCTCTCTCTCTCTCTCTCTCTCTCTCTCTCTCTCTTTCTGCACATTTGCAAGTTCCTTAGTTGTTCCAAAAATTTGGTAACTTTATGGCACAAAGGTTTCTTAATTATTGATCCTCCCCTCTCCCCATTTACATCTGTATATTGATGCATCTATATACTATCCTTTTCTTATAATTTAACAGTAGAGTTGAAATGGATAAGGTCCATCTTTTCTAAAACACATGGTTATTTACATCTTTAGAAAAATCTTAAGGCAGCTTACCTTAGGAAATAGGAGACATTCTACATAGAGAACCAAAAAAATTCTTGGTTGCTTACAGTGATGATGCTGAAATTAGTAAATAGTATTACCATCCGTCGTAGGCTGTACAAAATGGAGATCTCCTAAAATCGTCACACTTGTAGGCTCTATGTTGGCAACATACTAGCTCTATGCAGAGGTGTCACTAGGAAAAATATTTGAAAGTGCAGAGGGGACAATAGATTTTACCAGATTGCTAGTCACTTTTACCCGTTGCTTTTATTTGATGATTAATTGGCATAATGTTCATTTCTTTCAAACCTTATAACTTAGAAAATAATTGCTTCTTGGATTGTTTTACTGTAAGAAGTATTTGAACAACTAATTAGTCACTGAGCAAAGTTACTTTGATCAATGTTGGGGTATTTTTTATCATTTTATGGTATTGCCTGAATAGTTGATGTGGATTGCATCATCCAGGTTATCTACTACTGGGATCCTGAAGACACCACGGAGTTCAATAATGTATAATGTTTTCTACTCCTCCAGTGGTTAGGCTTCAGAATATGGAATCACCACTGAAAATGTTTCTTCAAATTGTCATGATTCCAAACAAATTGGCACATTATCTTGCTCCAGTGACACAGTCCATTTTTTTATCTATGCAGCTTCTGTCTTTGCATTTGGATCCAGAAGGAAGCAACATAAATGCTCTAATCCCCTTCTTAGGTGTATGCCAAGCCCATAGCTAAATCATATTTTTTTATAATTTGATATTATGACACCACTATATCATGTTTGATCTTGTTGCTATCAAATTATTTTAGTACCAGAAAGGACTGAGGACCTCACGAACATGAATTTATTCCTGGGTTTGGATATATTTAGAAAAACTCAAAAGACAAACTTAGTAAATTATTAAGAAATATAACATAAATCGTGACCACTAGATTGCTTTATAGCACTTATTTGTACTCCGTTTCTCTGTAAACTTTACATTTTACATGATGCCTTTTGATCAATGATTCAGATCTGATTGTTCATGCGAACAAGGCTTAATCATAAACTGATAATATTGTATTGGTACTCTGTTTATTCTCTTTCAGCTGGTTAAATAATATTGTCGTTTAGAACAGCTAAAAGAGCTTGGGTGCATTAGTAAGAAAGCAGACATAGTAGGCATTAAAGGAAAAGGTCAAGTGAATGAAAATAAAAGTTCATTGTGCTTTTTTTGGCAATATATGATTTCTTGCTTGTAGACTATCTCGCAAACATTAATTGTATTCTGAATCAAGCGTTATTGTGTCCTCAACTGAGTTTTTGTGTTATTCTTGCAATTAAAAAAAAAATCATTAATAAAAGCAAAAAATCACTAGATATTTTCAAAAATAACTTAAAGTCACCTTGCCAAAATAGAATCACTAGGTAAGAAAAATGTTACTAGAAATAGTCATAACTCAGTAGGGGTCGCAACCCACCCATTCAGTGAGCCAGAGGCATTGAGGCAATCTTAGGTGTTTAGGTAGTTTTATCATCATCGTCGGTTTTGCGTCGGTTTTGCTCTTTTTCCTGACCCCCACCCTGTGCAAGAGGCTTTAACAAGTCTTTTTTTTTAGGTATGGCAAGCCACTCCTCTCCACTCCCTGTCGCAGATGCTTCCAGAGAAAATCCAGAGAAAAACAGGGCCCAGAATGCCCTTCGTCTTTTCTCTCCTGATCTAGACTTTCTGGAAATGGATTTTGACCCAGGTATAGGTACTGAAGTGGAGGAACAAGTTTCACCCATTCCTCCTAAAGAAAAAGAAGAAGATGAATATAACCTTCAAGTTGTTGTTTTGAAAAATCTGGATGCACCTAGTACCTCAGGTACAGCACATTGTTTACCGCCTAATTCTAATGAACATTCTACCAGTTCAGTGGATGTTGTGGATGGTGTTGATTTGAATTCGAACTTGGTTAGTGCGTGTAGCCCAGAGCCAAGTCTGGGTCTTTTAGTTAAAAGAAGAGTGTCAGATCCCTTGTGTGGGAAAATCAAATTAAAATCAATAACCAAGTCTTCGTCAGTTGACAATCCAAGTGACATATATATCGTCTCTGGACCCTCTGTAGATAGGAAAGACTTAGTAGTGATATTAAAGAATGCTGATAGTTTAGAGTTTAAGAAAACTGTTAATCAGCCTCTCTGTTTCAGCCTGCCTGCTCATGGTGTTTCAGCTGTCACGCATGCATTAGTAAGTTTATTTTACTTAAAGCCAGAATGCTTAAATGTTTTAGAGAGTATAATATCATATTAAATGGTGATGTTCTTTGTCATTGTTCAAAGTGCAGCTACTCCGGTGTAGTTGAAACCAAATATTTTTCAGCACACTCATATGTGGGCTAATAATTTGTGCATTTGCCTGAATATTTCACCTGTTCATGAATAGCTTTAACATTATTCCGATTTTCTTTCCGAGCACTGGTAAGATATATCTACCTGGATTTGTTTTTTATTTATTTATTTTCTGCTGTTGACTCGAATTACCATATTTATTATTCTAATTTAGTCTTGCAGTCTTTTACAATTGCATAAATAAAGTAAGAAATTAAGAATTCAGTTTCAGTTATTTAACTTTGGGATGCTGTATTTTGAAAGGTGCTTTTTTTACAAGATCCACTTTCTTACTGAATCATTTAAGAATAAGGCTTGGCAACGCTGCACCAAATTTGGTTCCTTATGAACGAAGTAGTCTGACCTTTCTCAGTATATGCACCATGAAACAGCAGCTTTGTGGCTCGGCCGTGCACTCCAGATCAATAAAAACTGTATACACAAAATAGTTCTAGCACGTAAAATGTTAATGCTGGGTAACATAGTTAAGGCTGGGATGACGTTATAAAAGATGACTGCAAGTTCTCGGGGATTTCATGGAAGTCTACCAAAGAATAAGCTTTTGCGAAGGCAGGAAGAAGAAGCTTCCTTAACGCTGTGAATGTTTTTTAGTAATAGCATGTTTTAGGGATGCTAGAGTGGATCATCAAAGTATCACAACTTAGAAGAAAAAAGTTATCAACTGCCTTACAGAAGGGATTGAATTCTGACAGATCGTCGAGTGCAGAGTAGTGTCTCTAAACATGTGTCCCTGTATACGTTCCTTTACGTAGGACAATCTCTCCTTGATATCGGCCTGAACCCCCCCCCCTTCCCTCATTAATTTCATCATTTATATGTTTATAAATTCGAATAGATTTGACGCATAGATACATAGGTGCATATACCTGCACATAGGTCCCAAGGTTAGGGGCACATCTATTCCTTCTTGATGGGGTTCCTCTGGATTTGACCCAATTTTAAAGATTACACCCGAATTTCATTGTGTTTTGCTGGTACTTTCTGAAGTTTTACTTACAGATTTTCTTTGTTGACTAGAGAATTTTCCAGAAGATTTCAGTCATAAAGGTCTTCAACACTTTTCAGTTGTTTTCTGCTTATCCACAATCCATTCTCTTTTAAATTTATCTAATACATCAGTTGCACATACTATACGTATGAAAACCTTTGTGGCACTATCAGCCTTAGTTAGATCAAAGTGATTCTAACCAATTTATCTGCTATAAGTTATCTCCTCTGTTGCTCAGGTATCAAGGATTGTCTTAGTCAGCTCGAACGTTTCCCTTACTAGTCACAACACGTCTTTCAATTCACATTAGACTTTACCTTAATAGGTTTTATTCGTTAGACTTTAATCGAGGCATGATTTCAGAAGTCCCCAGGGGACCTCTGAAATCAAGTTGCAAAAAATTTAACTTGTTCTGAAGCTATTAGAAATAGATATGTTGGCATCATAGAGGGATTTGACTAAACACAATATATATATATATATATATATATATATATATATATATATATATATATATATATATATATATATATATATATATATATATATATATATATATATATATATATATATATATATATATATATATATATTTCGCTCACAATCAATCGCAGTTCATTGACAAACGACAAGATGACTCTTTTCATGTTTGGAAGTGTAAAAGCATAGTCAACCCCAAAAAATGTTTGTTAAGCTTCACTGAGTCACATCAATTTATAGTGCTGATACGTGTCCTTACATGATAGTTTTTATGTGATTTTGTTTCAGATACTTGCTTAAGCTTAATGAATATAGTAAAATGTCCATAGGCACCTGGAGGGGAGTGGATATGTATTTGCCCCATCTCCTATTCGTACTTTTCTGATTTCAACTACTAGTAAGAGAACACTTTTAGGAAGATAAGTTCTTTAAATAAAAATTTTCCTGCTCTTAATCATGCAAATGTATTGTATGCACTTATTTACTTGCCCTGAATTGGTTCGACCCTAGCTAGAGGGCTGAGTATAAAATAGACTGTAAATATTGAAGTAGTGTTCTTTCTTTTTCTTTATAGCGTGCATTTGGGATGACCCACACTCCCCATCAGGTGGCTGATAAGCTTCATCCTAGACATCGCAATTTAGCAGTTTCAGTCCTGGATTATCTAAAGATTTGTTCCGAGGGAGCCATTAATCAAAAAGACATAGCCGCTGCCATATCTAATTTGTCTGATGGAAATCTTGTGGCGACATTTATAGAATTGAATGCAAACAACGTTGATCGTGTCAAGAACTGGCTTCCAGCAGCCATCAGAGATGGTAAATTTTTGGTTTTAAGCTTTTCATCTACAAAAGGGTGTAATAAAATAGATGAAATAAGTAAACAGAAAATATTTTGGTTGGCCGTTAGGAAAATTATAATTTTAATGTCCAAAATTTTTGCACTTTTGCTTGGTGAGTTGTGATGTAGTTACAAAAACTTATTTTAGGCGACTTTCGCAAGCTAGATTTGCTAAAGTTCTCTTTCAAAATAAAACATAAAGCATAAGTGAATAAAAAGAGAACTAGTAAGGATCAAAAAATTTATTCGGAAGTAAACACAAGACTGAAAGCAAATACTACAGGCGTGAGAAAAATTTACCATAAATACAAGAAAATCAAAAAGGTAACATGGATGGGCAGTAGTGTTGGGCGATAATTTGATTAAACGATATATCGATATTTTTACTTTTGATATATCGATTTCGATATTTCTGATCAGTTTGTTTCTCAGTTGAACTTCAGGCTTTGCCAAAATTCAATAACAATATTGTAATTAAAGAGTATTTTGCACGATTGTTTTTCAAATTTTGAATAAAATACAAAAAAAACTTCCCTTGTGTGAATGAATATCACAAAAACCCTGATTTGGAATTACTTGAACTCAATTCAATTCAATTTATTCGAATAAAAACATAACACAAACATCAATAACAATAAAGATCCTAGAAGAGAACTTGTTAAGAACCAAAGAAAGAAAAAAAAATTTAAATAACACTGAAAAAAAAGATAGAAGAATAAAACATGGGTAATTAAAGCAAATTGGTGAAAAATTGAAAGATTAAATTATATTATCAAGTTTTGTTACATTTTTATACAGCTTGCAGAAACTTGTGGCTAGTTCAACACTGGAGGGTATTTTGTTCCATTGAATAATGGATTTGTAAATGGGAGATTGCTGGGCAGCACTAGAAACGCATTTAGGAATTATAAAGGCTATTGGATGAACGGAGACAGTGGGCTTCCGAATTATTAATGTTATAATAGGTTAGTAGTTGAGGTGGAAGATTATTGTGGAAAGCAGAGTAAGCAAGCGATAAGTTTAGTTTTTGTATGATTTGATCAAGTGGAGCTATGCCAAAATCTGAATACAAATCACGGGTTGGATATAGACGGGGAAGCCGAAAAACTGCTTTAATGGCACGGTTTTCGGGCAAATTTGAGTTTTTTAATGAAAGACCGGTTTGTATTTCCCCAAACTGATCCGCAATAAGAAAGGTAAGGAAAAATAAAGGAATAATAGAGGGTAACTAGGATGTCAGGAGGAAGAAAATAATTCACACGGTTAATCATAGCTACTTGTCTCAAAATTATTGCTGTGATGTAAGAAATATGATTAGAGAAGGACAAGCATGAGTCAATAAATACACCAAGAAACTTGGCAACCTCCACTTGTGGGAGGATGTCGGAGGAGTACTTGAGACCAAGAGCAGGTTGAATTACGTCTTTGTTGTATGGGGTTCTGAATAATACTATTTGACTTTTTTTTGCTATTAATGGTCATGTTATTCGTAAGGCACCACGCCTGGACTCTGTTCAGAAGGACTTGGGCAGAGGTTATTGCCGATGGTAAATTGGTGCCAGTGATGAAGAAGTTGCTGTCATCAGCAAATAGTACAGGATACACTGAAGGGCCCAGGTCCATAACAAGATCATTGATATATAGGAGAAATAAAATAGGGCCTAGAACGGAGCCTTGCGGGACACCCCTCCGAACAGGTAAGGGCTGAGAGGATACTCCACCTAAGCTCACACTTTGTACCCTTCCAGATAGGTAAGAATCAAACCAAGAGAGGGGAACACCGTGAATACCGTAACTATTTAATTTACTTATTAAAATACTATGATCGACCGTGTCAAAGGCCTTAGAAAAATCCAAAAACAAACCCAATACAGTTTTTAAAGGTCGAGTTGTGAGCGTATGAACTGTGTGGCGTCAATTAGAGCATGAGAAGTTGAAAATTTCGGTCTAAAGCCATATTGGTGAGGAGAAATCAAGGAAACAGAGTGCTGACTGTCAAACAGAAAGGGACACAGACGTCTGAAGATGATTCTCTCGAGCACTTTGCATATAACAGGGAGAATTGAGATTGGACGATAATTACCTATCTCAGTTGGATCGCCCTTTTTAAGAACTGGGATAACAATGGCTGACTTTAGTAAATCAGGGAAAACTCCGTGGGTTAAAGATAGGTTGGCAATATGCATGATGGGCTCGCAAACAAAAGGAGAAATGGTCTTCAGGAGCTTATTACTTAATCCAAGACAGTCAGGTGTAAAACTATTAGGAAGAGAACCGATGATTTGAAGTACCTCATTGCTATCAGTTGGGCACAAAAACATGGATCTAGAATTGAAGCAAGGGAATACAGCCTGTAAGGAGGAGCGGGAATCAGTATGGGGAACATTAGAAAAATAACTATTAAATGCTTCAGGTGCATGTAAAGGGTCAATTAATCTACCATTTGTGTCTTTAAGGCGAATAGGTATAGACTTTGATTTTCTATTTTTTGAGAGTATATCATTAATGGTGGACCAAATCTTTTTCAGGTTTCCTTTACAATTGAGAATTTTTGTATGATAATAATTTTTCTTCGCTTCACGGATGAGTTTAGTGTATAAGTTTTTATAATTTTTATAATTTGATAGGTCAATATCACTTCTGGTCTTACAGGCTAACTTATATAATTTGTTTTTACGATATGAGGAGACAATGAGGCTATGTGACATCCAGGGGCATGTAGGGATAGTTTTCCGGTTATGTTTACGAATAGGAAAAGTTGAATGGATAATCTCACTTAACCTTTGCGTAAAACCATTTGTGGCAGAATTTACCTCTTTAACTCAGCAACATGGCAACATGGCAGAAAATAAGCTACTGACTATTTTTGGCTATTCAAAATCAGCAACATGTCAATATTTTTCCCTGATTCTGCCTTTCAGTGATTAGATAGAACAATTTTTTTTTCGCTCTTCACGCCAAAGTTTCTTTATGTATTTTAAAAATCTCCTTGCTCTAATTAAACACCTCTTGTGTTTCAGGAGCTGTTATTAAATAATTGGTACAAAAAGTGAAAATTAGCGAGGTATTGAAGAGGGGGATTCTCCCTCATATGCGGTATGGTTTCTATTTGTTTTAAGTCTTAATGTTGCTTCTTACTTTTAGTTAAAAAAAATTGTTTTTATTTGATTTCCGATTGTTTTTCAAATAATACCGAAATTTCCGCTTTTGTTCTCCATGGAAAATCCTCCCAAGAAAATTCCTTTTGCGTAAGATCCCCCTTCCCCCAGACAGTTCCGCCCCGAAATTTCTTGTTAGCCCGCTTTCGTTTGAAAAAAAAAGACTTGTTTTTCTTTTAATTTCTAATCATTTTTCGAATCATGCCAGAATCCTCCATCCATGGAAAATTTTTCCTGGAAATTCTCTCCTCCCGATGTCTCAAGGGAAAATGTCTGCCTCGAAAAATCCCCCCCCCCCCAACGGAAAAATGTCTAGACAATTTTAACTCCTTTGAAAATTTACTCTGGGCAATTTCCCCGGAATATCTCCACATGGAAATTGAATTGACAAGGAGAAAGTAAGTAAAATAAAATAAAAAAAAAATCATACAATAATTCTGATAAATTCACCCGTGTATAGTTTCCCTGTGAAACTTCATCTCCGAAAACTTCCCTCCCAACAGAAAACTCTTCCCTTATAAAATCCCCCTCCCCTTGTAACTTCCCAATAACAAATACTAAAACTAGACAAATCCCATAACTTACAACCCTTTCGCCAAGGACTTGCAGGGTCGTGTCATCCTCAGAGACATGACTACTTGACCTTTCAACTATGCTGACGGCTATCTCAAAATTTGGTCCGATGACTTTGGGAAAAAGCGGCATGGGAGGGGAGGGAATCTAGTTGCTCTCCTCTTTTGAGACCAATCGTTGTGGTCACAAAATGGGAACTAGAACTGTAATTTTCGTTCGAGCAAGCCCCCTCCTAATCTTGTTTGACCATTGGTTCAATACAATCACCCTGGTAAAACAAAAAACTACAAAATTTCATATTTTTCAGATGGAAACTAGAAACCCTTATAGTAAGGTTCTCTGATATGCCGAATCTGACGGTGCGATTTTTATTAAGATTCTTTGAGTTTTTAGTGGCGTTCCCGCCCTTTCTCGAAAACCATACAAATTTTCTCAGGTTCATAGATTTGATGGCTGTATGAAACATGATGAATATTATATATCTGGAGTCGACATAAAAAGCCAACTCATTTGATGTATCTGTTGTTATCGAAATTCCATGTTTTAGAGTTTCGGTTGCTATTAGGCCGAGTTGCTCCTTATTTACAGTTCGTTTCCACGAACTATATGATTAACTGATCAGACCTGGAATCCACTCCCAGAAAGGACATTGGTGTTGGGCATGGACATTAATTTTATGACAACTTCGTATATATATTTCTGAGACCCATATTACATGACTTCCACGATTCGAGTGGATCAGTTTTTCTTGGAACCAATGACTTCCTACAGAAAATCTGGAGAGCCGTGACAGATCCAGCTGTTGACGCTGGATCTGCATGGCAGGGAAGCCTGCCTTGCATTGGCCACTGAAACTTCATCATGTGATCCTCACAAACTGACTTGATTTTGTAGTGGCTGAATCACAGGGACTGCCATGTCACTTGCATCTGTTGATACAGATTCCAGTAAGGCTATATCCATGTCTCTTGCTATTTTACCCTCAACTTAAAGAAGATCTTCAGGGGCAATATACAGTTTCTTGAAACTTTGATTGAGATATGTGGCAATCGTGACGAGTGTGATCTGAACAAGGCCCATAAGCCTAGAAGGTATTTTATCTAGCCAAGCCTTTCGGAGGTTCTCAGCAAAATTTTAGAGTCCACCTTCACTAAACGTAGTTTGAGAATAGGCTATGCCAACTAATGGGTACAGCTGTGCATGCTTTGTATCAGCATATATGAGTCAATGGGTTGAACATATTATTCTTCTTCTCGGCCATTTACGAAACAATTTTCTATGTTGGATCTTCTCTGCTGGACGTTCAGCGGTAGATACAAGAAAAAGCCGAAACAATATCGTTTTCGATATCGATATTTACGTTTTGATATCGATATTTGATGCGATATATCGATATCCAATATCGTCCAACCTTGACGGGCAGTCTTAGCCAAGGTGTTGAAAATTTAACAGGGAAGTTCTTGCTCATTTAGTAAATTGTAGTGTCATCTCTAGAATTGCTCTGTACTGTATATATATATATATATATATATATATATATATATATATATATATATATATATATATATATATATATATATATATATATATATATATATATATATATATATATATTTTTAAGATAAGATATATTTCAACCAAAAGAAAAACCAGCAAAAACAACTCAATAGCACAAGCACAAGTCCCCCACAAAGGATCCATGGCCTGTAAAAGAGGGGGCTCACGAAACAAGATATTCAAATATTAAATTATTAATCATTTAACCACATTAAATGCAAAAAAAAACCACCTACTCACAAAAATAGAGAGCAGAAGAAAGAAAAACAAAAAAAAAAAAATCTTTCACACATTTTGATTCTGTATCTATTGATTAGTATCTAGGAGAGATTAATTCCTATTAATTGGTTCTTTGTCAGGTCAAATTCCTATACTCACATTTCCGACAGAAGGAAGGACTCAAACCTTTGAAAGCTGGAATCACTTATTCATCAATCAAGTGGAAGATGAGGGACTCGTTTTGATCTCTCCAACCTTGCCCCTTTCGTTTCATGATCTCAAGACTCTGGCCAACACTCCTACTTGTGTGGAAATGCCTGCTGATGAGATTCTCCGCATGGTATTGAACGACGGGCTTAGTTCAGATTTTCGTGCCATCTATGAATTTGACGATGTTCGGTGGCAAGACTTGAATGTATTAGGTGAGTCATTGCTGTTTCAATTATATTTTCAAAGACGCTTAATATTAAGTTGAAAAGATATGTAGTCATGATTGTAGCAATAGCTGTAACCTAGTAAAGAGCCCATGGTAATGGAAAATTAAAAATCGTGTTTTAAAATAAATATTTAAATGTAAAATGTTTGCCATTTGATACTTCTTGAAGAATGGTAGTCATTGTCTATGTTGAACTTGAAAGCAAAAATAATGACGAAAATAAATTTATGGTAGTTTCGGAAAACAGCTTTAAACCCTTCAGAAACGGTAGCGAATCAAAATAAAGAGCCTACCATTGAAATTTCCATGTTCAAAAACATTAACCGGAGATTTTCACCCGGTTTGTAAAAACAGTTTTATTTGTATCATTGTCATGTCTATGAACGCCAAAATAATTATGTATGACGCTTCATTTGTCTCAGAAAAAGAATTGAAGCTTTGAGTGGGATTGGAATATCAATCGATAGAAGTTTCAACACTGTCCCGTCTCTAGTTTCAGTATCGGGAAAAAGTTCCAAAATTTTAAAATAGTAAAGGGAAGACAAAAAGATGAAAGAACTACTGCCAAATTACGTTTCGTAACTCCAAGGCCGTATCCAGGGGGGGGGGGGGGGGGGGGTTAGGGGGTTTCACACTCCCCCCCCCCCCCGAAATATTTGTCTGACTTGTAAAGAACGTAATAAAAATGAATATAAACAAATTTTGACGCGTTTTTTAACGGTTTTTTTTAAACACCCCCCCCCCCCTGATGATGAGATTGTTGGCGAGCAGGAGGAGTAAACTTTCAGTGCAGTAGAGACCAGGGTGCAGACCCTGTTCCTGGAATGGTTAAGGCATAAAGAAAAACCTAAACTCAAACTGAATTTTCATTTTTTGATTTACTTTACCTTAATTTTCTTTTTCTGACTTGAGCAGGTTGGGTTGATCCATTCTCAAGGAATCTCACCAAGTATTGAAGCATTCCAAACCTGTTGAATGTCAGTAGCGTTCTTTTGGAATTCCTGTTTTTTACTTGGACGATGAATCATGTTGACTTGTTTCAAGCTAATCAACTAAAGGTGCTACAATGACCGACTGCGAAAGAAAGGGTACTTGCAGATCATTTTATATAACTGAGGGATGAAATAAAATTATTCTATTTAAAATTTTCAGGATTTATTATAATTTCAATCGACAAATCAGATTTTTGGTTAAAACCCTAAAAAAATTAATGCATTTTATACAGCTATATCTTCATGCTTTTTATAATGTTAAATTTCCTATTTTGATCTTCGTATGCAAAATGATTTGCTACTACAAGTGTTGAACAAAAATGCAGTTTTTCATAAAAAATTAATTTTATTTTTAAAATTAATTTTGTTAATTACGAAAGGTTTTTAAATACATCAACTTCCTTTAAAATGAGCCATTAAACAGCTCTCTATGATTTTCCAGTGCCCTGCTAGCTGCAGAGAAAAATAAAAAAAAAAAGATGCCGTCGATGCAGAATACCGTAGTTCAAGCAAGTTATCTTGTTTTTCAAGCCAATGGATTTTCCTCGTTATTCTAGCGAAGAAGCTGTAAGTTTCCTGTTTAGGGGTTTCGAAGGCGATTCTGATAGTACATTTTGTGTTTCGATCTGACTCTATTTTTGGGAGTTATGGGCTATTTTATTTCTTATTATAGGACCTGATCGTCTCTTACTAGGTTTCTAGCTACCGCTGAAACCTGGATTTTATTTCTGTCCAAATGGGCTCTCGATATTCTACGACCACTGATTCGATATGATCACCACTGGGAAAAAGGTGATACGTCAGCACTACAGAATTCGACATTGGTAATTTCAGTGGCGTACCTTTTATTTCGATTGGACGTTATTTCTGAGGGGTATTAGGCTCTTTTTCGAAATTCTCAAAAAATTCTTCTCGTAATTGCAAATTAATGATCGGTTGAATCTGAATGAAAATTAGTATTTTCAAAATAGGTTCACATGGAATCTCTGTCAGTATACAGTTTCTTTAAAAACCCCGTTTTGTTACATTTCGGCTATTATGGGTTGGGGTTTGCCCTTTACTAGGTTTTAACTACTGCTGAACCCGTAATTATTTTAGAGCAAATGGCTGAGAAGGGAACTCCATAAAAACAAATTAATAGAGAGTAAGTGATTTTTAAGTATTTTCGTTTATGAATTTACAACGGTAAGTCAATCAATTGCGTTGGCGATACAATTTCGAATTTTCTTCCAACTTCATCGAGTCGATTTGGCTTCTAAATAGCTCAAGTAATGTAAATGTTTGAATATTAGCTTTAGTGTGAAAAATAAACTAATAAATTCTGTTTGTTAAGGCCTAAATGTTATTTATATTCCGATTTAAACTGTTTACTCTGTCGTGAGCATAAGTTTTTCAGGTTTTACCAAAAAGTTTTTGTGTCCTTCTATTTTAGAATATGAAACCAGATTTTTAAAAACAAATTACAATAAACAAAGTATCATCTGGAAGCTTTAGAATGTTTAGTTGCACAAAAGGCCTTCTTAGTGCTAAACGTTTGGAATACTTAAAAAATAATAACGCTAATATAAATGATACAGAAGAAAGATAATTTACCCAATCTTGACGATAAACAACAAAAAGACACATCTTGCCACAACCATCATGAGAGCATTCTCCGAAAAATAAATACACTCTCAACCCGAAAAAAACCTTTGCAGCTTATATCAGGTTTGCCTCATTTTTTAGTATCCAAGATATGTGAATTTTGTATTTACCTTATTGTAAGTAATTAGTGTCTTTGCTTAAGTAGTGTAGAAACCGAAGAATTGTTCATAAGTTAGGGAATACTGAAAAAATATGATTCAAAGCTGAACTAAGGGGTTTATTTTTGGTTAGGCTTATTTAGGTTGATTTCATGCATTTGTTTTCTGGTTTTGCTCTAGGGAATGTTTATTTATTTATTTTCGTTATACTACTCTATTTCTGTTTATATTGTGGGTTGTAAATAAGTTAATGTAATTTGCAATTGAGACTGCGCTGAATTCACTCGCCTTTTTGCCTTTCCCGTGAGCAGATGGATCTTCTTTTGTGTGTGTGTGCTGCTGCTGTAGTTTTAAACTTTGGCTATTTATTTCTGTGCGAGTAAGTTTATTATTTTTTGCGTCTCTAAAGTTTTCTAGCCCAGAGAGGTACTAATTTTTATAGTTTTAATACGCTGAATTTTATTGAATTAAATAAAGTGAACTTTGAGAGACATTTCATTGAAAAAAATGTTTTAGAATCCATTGAATTTTAGTGGGTGGCGAAGGCGTGAGACACCAGATTGAGACAGGCGACAACACCCAATAAGTTGTTTTTTGTCCAAGTGTTTGTTTGCCTAGAATAAACTGTTGTTAAACATTAAAGCTAGAAACGTAGAAAGGTTTTGCAAAAATATTTTTAAACTAAGAGGAAAAACTTGTCAGTAGAAATCGGAGAAATGAAGTGTCTGTGTGGTTTTGTTTGTGTGTACACTGACAGGGAAGAACCAAGAAATATACGGTTAGAAGGTATGCGACAGCAAGAATCACAATGAGTCATAAAACGAAGGTGAAGAGCAAATAGATATGCGGTTAGAAGGTATGCGAGAACGACAGTCACAACGAATAAAAAACGACACCTCATGACTTTAAATTAATGATTATGCTGATGTGTATTTAGAGAATCAAATATATACAAGCCTACCGCAAAAGGGAAGAACAAAAAAAAATATGTGGTTACAAGATATGCGACAACGAGGATCAGAATGAATCAAAATCGAAAATGCGGAACAATAAAAAATGCGGTTAGAAGATAAGCGACAACGACAATCACGAGTAAAAAAAACAAAAGTGACACCTCATGACTTAATGTGTGTGTGTGTGTCTGTATCTAAATCTTATGTATAGCATTCTAACGTATGGCTGTCCAGAATAAATTGTTTGTTGAGAATGATATAGAAAGCTTTCCCATGGCCATTATATAAGTTAATTCTTCTTCTTGGTTGCATTTTTATGGAGACGCTTTCGCGTAATGTCATCACTGGAATCAAATTGTGGTCTTGCAGCGAATTGCTGAAGCTGTGTTCGACTTCTGGGTCCCGTATTACCAAGCAGACCAATTCCACTGCGCCACTGCAGGACTGTAAGCTGCTTTTTAGAGTAATTTTGTTTTAGCTAGAAAAATACTTTAAAAATAGCTGAAAAGGGGAAAATTCTGATTTTTTTTACGTAATTTTAAATTAATCTCTAAGAAACAGTCTAAGTAATTTCGTAATTCTAGCTTGCTGAACGGATAGAATTGTGACTCATGAATCAAGTTGTATATATAAATATCTTGTCATTTTGGTGTAAAATACATCCTAGGTCTGTCAGAAAATTATAAGTTTCATAGGGACTATAAAGCGTAACAATCGAGATCAATAAGAAAGAAAGGGTAAGTAAAAGGGATATTTTAAAACAAGTTGTTAATATTCACGTTTCGATTGCAGGTCAAATTTGTCACTTATTCCGTACTCCATGTACTTCTCGTCAAAGTATAATGCTGCCTTCAGAGTGTCGGATGGGCATCACTTTGGTAACTATTAAAACTAGCTTGCGTGTATTCGATAGCACAAAAGCTAACCCTGTGTGAAGATCAGTGTTGTATTTAATTTTTTTTGTTCTTTGGTTGTAAATATTCGTTAAAATTTCGTCTTTTAATAAACTTAAATTGCTGCCTTCAGTATATCTTGACTTTTACGGACACATGGCTTTGCAACATGCAGCAAATTTCTTGGACTGGTGGACCCTGATTTTTCGCACTTGGTAATGTCTAGAAATTTGCACAATTGCGCTGTTTTGGCAAAAACTGTCTTGTCTTGAAAAAAAGGCGAAGATTGAAACCATAATAAAGATTTTGTGGATGAGACGCATTCCAAATTATTTAATCGTGGTAGAGCATTTCATGTTATACTGAACTAAATTCTTGACTTTAAGGGTGCGTTCTTCGATTTAATTAAATAAAACAAGCGTTTTGTATTTAAAGGTTTACAGATTTTTCGGAGTAACACCTGCAGTTCTAAATCATCCAATCATCCCAATGTCTAGTCCTCAACACTTGATGGTCAGCTTCACTGTTCGACTACGTTTTTCATTAAACATATGGTGATTGTTAGTTTTGTAGCCAAAGGCATGGCCCGTTCATGTAGCGATCATACGCGTAGGACAGGCATGTGGCGTGAGTTATTAAATTGGGTTGACAGGCAGCAGTCCTCCAGGTAACTGGTGAGACTTATATCTTTTTAATCCAAATATGGATTTTAAAAATAGTATGTATTTATTTGACGCATCGCACATAATCCTATCATCAGCAGGCAATGCCGTATTTAGGGGGTTAGTAAGGGGTTGGAACCCACCCTTGAAATGTTTGTCTAGCTCTAAAAACGTAACAATAAGGTATTATAAATGCATTATAAACACATTTTTGTGTTTCATAAGTTTTTCTGTGTAAATCACCCCCTCCCCACAACAAAAATCCCGGGTATGGCCCTGTCAACAGGGTTGTTAAAGGAAAGTGGTTGTGGTGTCGACTTGTTTTTTTTTACGCGTTATAGCAAAGCTTTTTTATATACAAAAAGCAGAATTTCGGTAACAACTACGTATTCACTTCTATGGTTGCCTTACTAATATAGATGAGAGTTGGTTGATTAATCCTTAATCAGGCAAAACGAAGAAAAAGATTTTCAGGCAAGTGACTCTCCTAGTGTTAAGGATTCTTCATTTTTGCTTCCATTATTTAGTATGTTCCGTCTAATTTCTCCATCTTTTCCGTTGTCTCATTCCCAGATGCGTGTCCCCTCAAGCTAAATTATTGCATCGTGCCCAAGGTGGCTGCAATTAACTGAAATGAAGGGGGGGGTCAAGAATCATTGAGATACATTTCCATCACTATCCATGAAAAAGATGCTTGTTTCTTGTACTGTAAAAAGTCCAGAATGGTCTTGGGATACAAAAGCCGGAAATTCCAAACCCTAGAACAATGAATTCTAGATTTTGCCCCCCCCCCCGCTATATCTATTGAAATGCCTGTTTTGATAATTTTATTGAAAATCCTTTTTTGGTATTTTAGTCAAAAAAAAAACTCTCAGACCTAAGTGAAAAAATTCTCAGATATCATTGAGATGCATTTCCATCAATTTGCACGAAAACGTGCTTGCTCCCAGGGATGTAAAAACCTTGTGTGGCTTAACTTGTTGAGAAACACTAGTCAAGCCAAGTCCAAAATTCATGCTGATGTTAGGAAGGAAAAGCAAAAAAATTTCCAACGATTAAAAGCTATGGAATACCACGACTTAGCAAAATCGAATCTTAATTAAAGATTAAAACTATAAACAGAAGTACATATACCTATTAAATTTATTTCTGATTACATGGATGATAGATTTTCTGAAGCTACTACTTTAAACTTGTCCCATGCTCTTGTTTGGTTGTTACTGTTTTTTTTTTTGTCTTAATAGTTGAGTCGTACAATTTTAGACGAAGTACTTTCGCTATCTTGGAAAGTGGTTAGGTTACAAAAAGTTTTCAGTAATAAATCCAGGGGCAAAAATATACTCTGGGAAGGTGTTGCCAAGCTACTATGTTAACCCTCTTCTGATTTCCATGTCTTAGAAATTTGCCTACTTGACAGGTATAGGCTATACCTATTTACATTTAAACAGAAAAACACTATACCTTAATGTTCAAGTTTCTTTTTTTCTGGTTTTAGTTTTGAAAATGCAATTCCTGTTATATGAGTAGAATTTTAAGCCATAAATTTTTTTCTAGATTTAGGAAATGAATTTACACATGTTTTTAAACCTCATAAATTGGGATTGAGTGATGTTGCGAAGCTGAAAATAGTTTTTTTTTTCATTTCAGCAGAAGATGTATAATGCAGGGTTTCTCTTTTATAAAACTAAGATTTTTAATGGTCATTGCCCTCTAGATGGAGAAGAAGTGGAGGTAGGTACTTCAAAATACATTCTCAGGACATACTTTGGTCTGTGGATGCATCCTTGAAAGTTTCTTTTTCCTAACCACTTTCCAAGGTAGCAAAAACTAGCTTGTCTAGAATTTTATCGTTGATTTTCCTTGAGCCGTCAAAGCAAGAGAGGTCATCGAGAGGGAAGCTGTAGAATCATTTAATACACTACACCAAGGATTACCGACCAGATGTAGAAGCCAGGAGCCAGATTAAGAACTACTCTTGTGGGATGCAATTAATGTAAAACTTAAACAAAAGCTGAAATTTTAATTTACGCGCTGAGGGATTCCTATCCCTCAAATTTTCAATGGGTGAATTTAAAAATAATTCTAAAAATGTACATGACGATCCTTACAATTTGTAATTGTGCTCATTCTGGCAGAAGAGGGTGTTTCAGAAAGTATTTACATAGAATTCCTTCATATGGCTTGTATACAAAGTAACATTTTAGCAGAAAAATAGTTTATTTGGTGAAACCTTTACTTTAAGGTTGTGCAAGATCTTGCTACATGTTTCAAGAAGGTATGAACTTAGAAAAGGGGTTGGAAACCCAGCTACAGTGACCAAGCAGGGCCGGTGAGAGGCAACTTGATAAGGAAGTAGCAACAAAGCTACATTTTCGCATGTTTTCCATTAACCGAGAAGTCCTGCCGACTCCTTGTTATGATCAAAAAATGTTATATTTGCAAGATAGGTGAAAAGCTATCAATGATAATTGCCTATTCAAACAGTAATCCCCGCGTTTCCTTTTTCGTGCCAGGCTTAAATGAAAAAAGCTTCTATTTTAGGCTATTGACTTGACTTTTTAACGAATGTCTTCTTAATTTTACCTTTCTTCATTAACGAAATCACAATGCAATTGCATTAGAATCTAAAGTGAAGATCCGAATGATAAACAACAAAGGTTTCCTTGGAAATAAAAACAGGATGCAAAAACCTGTTAATAAGACTTTATCTGTACTTGAGAGAAAGTCAACAGCCATCTTTTTCAGACCAAATAAATGTTTTTAAAAACTGATCTAATATTTCTCTGATGTCTTAACTTCCGACGAAGTAGAGCTAAAACTTACAAAATAAAGTGAAAATACATTATTTTAGATAAGAACTTTTAAGAACTAATTAGAATACAAAAAATTAATCCAAGTAGTTCCCAAGTTCTCGATAAGAATGTCTTCAATCAAAGAGACCAAAGCCCATATCTTCATCCTCTTCTTCTGATTCTTCCTTCTTTTCTTCTTTTTTTGCTTCTGCAACAGTAAAGGGATAATAAACAAAATATAGAAATTACTTTAAAATTAAAATATTTTGAACTAAGTTAGAAAAATTTCTTTCGCGTCGCAAAATTAATATACATCCAAGATTCAAGTGTTACTCGTCAAGGCAATTTTGTGAACAGTTCCTGAGACTAAACTGGAAAAGCACATGAAAACGAGGTAATTCAGTCAGTAAGGAAGAAAAATGCAAATACTTCAACCTAGAGCCTCTTCTCAGTTGACCTCGTTTTAAAAACGAGATAAAAAAATATAGATAAAGTCCTAAGAATAATAAAAAGGCAAACTTCAATAACAGAAGAAAAGGGAAGTCTCTTTCTGAGACAACCGCTTATTCATCATTTATGTTTTCAATGGTGACATTTGAGCTGAGATATTGGCTAAAACATTAGTATTTTTCTTCTTTTGTCAGCGACAGCGAAATACCTCGTTTTTCTTCATTTTCTCGCGTTGTCATGACTTTTGATGGGAAGGTAAAACACAAGGCAAATAAAAAAATACACACAAGTTTGTAATTATTTATTAATTATTCTATTACAACGGATAGGGAATTTTTCAACATAACCCCTGTCAAGGCTGATGCACTTTTCCAGGTGTAGCTTACATCCTTTTAAACTATTTTGGCAGAAATCTAGAGATTTCTATTTGAGCCATGTTTTTGTTGCGTGTTCAGCTTCATCAGTGCTATTAAAATACACGCCTTTTTTCTTTGACAGTAATATTTTGGCAAACGACATTTTCAATGTTCCTCATTAGAATCAAATACTATCCAAAATACTTGCTTTAGCAAAAGCTAAAAAATAACCATGAGAAAATCATTAAAAGAAGAGATCATCAGTTGGTTTGCACAAGTGCCGCTTAGCATTCAAACAGATAATAATTTTTACATGTTTCATCTTCCAGGTGCGGTAATAAGGAAGGGATGGGCAATACTTCTATTTGACCCCCAGGCACCTATATTATATAGGATAATTCTTTCCCGAGTATAAGCAAAATTAGGTTAATTAAACTAAGTTACACATATTGTTACAATCCTGGAATTGAATGGAACTAATATTTTTAATGCAACAAATAAGTTTATCATTATTTTTCTGTTGCATTGATTCTAGATCCAATTTACAGGGGGTAAACACAACAGAACAAAAGGTTTAAGAACCGAGAAATAACATTTTAGTTTTCAGGTGGTTTGCCATTCTTTGTGCAAAATTAAATAAAAAAAAACAAATTTTTTCAACTGAAAGTAAGGAGCGACATTAAAACTTAAAACGAACAGAAATTATTCCGTATATGAAAGGGGCTGTCCCCTCCTCAGCGCCTCGCTCTTTACGCTAGTTTTTTATTGTTTTAAAAAATAAAGTTGTGACAGATTCAAACTTTAGCGTAAAGAGCGAGGCGTTGAGGAGGGGCAGCCCCTTTCATATACGGAATAATTTCTGTTCGTTTTAAGTTTTAATGTCGCTCCTCACTTTCAGTTTAAAAAATTTGTTTTTTTTTTATTTAATTTCTGATCGTTTTTAGTTAATGCAGCTTTTATTTTGGCTCACCGTCATTGAGTAAGTAAACAAAATTTGCATAAAAATTTTACTTTTCTTTTGCTAAATGGCCGTCTCTAAATTTCGTTCTGACGTAATTTACAAACTAACTTACGTAACCCTAGTCAATACCTTGCTCTTTAAGCTAAAGTTCGAATTTTGTTCCAATTCTTTAAAAATGACCCCTTGATCACAAAGGCCGTTAATTAGAATAAATCTAATTAACGGGGGCCTAGTTGCCCTCCATTTTTTTGGTCACTTAAAAAGGGCACTATAACTTTAAATTTCCGTTCCAATGAGCCCTCCCACGATATTTTAGGACCACTGGGTCGATACGATCACCCCTGGAAAAAAAAAAACACACATCCGTGATCTTTTTTCTGGCAAAAAAGGAAAATTCCACATTTTTGTAGATAGGAGCTTGAAACCTCTACAGTAGGGTTCTCTGATACGCTGAATATGATATGGTGTGATTTTCATTAAGGTTCTATAACATTTAGGGGGTCTTTCCCCTTTTTTTCGAAAACCAGCCAAATATTCTCAGGCGCGTAACTTTTGATGGGTAAGATCAAACTGGATGAAAGTTATATATTTGAAATCAGAATTAAAATCTGATTCTTTTGATGTATCTATTGGTATCAAAATTCCGTTTTTTAGAGTTTCGGTTACCATTGAGCCGGGTCGCTCCTTACTTACAGTTCGTTACCACGAACTGTTTGATAGCATCAGGGTTACTTTTATTTGGCCACCCTGACTAATATAGAAGAAAAACAAGCTAAAAAATTCGATTTTGAACCTTTAATACTTTTTGTTATTAAAAAATAACAACACTAAGAATTTTCACTCATTTGGTTGATTAAATCCATCCTGTTTAAATATTTAGCACGGTAATTTTTTTTTACAAAATTACTTTGTTCTAAATTTAGTCTTTTCTACAAAAAGGATTTTAAAGTCTTTAAAGGAAGTAAGGTATCAAATATGGTCCTTTTTTATCATTGCATTATTCCATATTACTTCTCAAATGATAATCTATACATGAATCCTCTTTCAAAGAACATACGTACAGTCAGGAAGGGTATTCCCCTAAAATAAGTACCAATATAAAAACAAACAGAAATCTGTTTTCTATTTAAGCTGTTTTTGAAAAGCCAATTGAATACAATTTGGAACCCATTTAAAATCCGTGACTGAACACCCTCTATACAAAAACAAAAAAAAATGTTCTGAAAATTTTGCTGAGACCAATACATTGAAATCAAACCTCACAAATAAATACTAAAATCATACTCATACTAATATAAGAAAACCCTACATTTTCATTTTTAAAAACTTGATTTACCTTCACGTTTGCGATCAACTCGCTGAAGTACAGCTTGTCAGGACTACCTAGAGCAAGGTACTCCCCGCCAAGAATATCTGAAAACGAGTTTCGCCCGGCAATCGGTTGCCACATGGAATAGATTGCCGGCAGAGGTAATCCCGGAAAATCCTTCCCTTGGTGCGTTCAAGAGAAGGTATAACAAATACCTCAGCGTTAGAAAATGAGGTAATTACTGGGACTAGTGGCAAATCATAATTTGTGATGGAGCCGTGAAGCCTGTAATAATAATAAAAAAAAATTGCCATTTATGTAGTTTTTTATTGGAGCATGTTGCCTCAAAAAAGCTTGACGATAAAATTTTCGATAATAAAAAACTTAGCTAATATTAATAAAAACTACGTTAGAAACATTTGATATCAAAGGATCCAGGTATACTGTTTTTAATGAGGACAAATTTATTATCCACCAAACTTTAATTCAAGTTTTAGAATTTAACAAAATTCTTCAAAGATGTGTTATCTCAAGAAAAATTGACTAGCCCTTTAGAAAATAACTAGGGTTTGATTGAATATTCCTTGTTGTTAACACTGGAAGATCATCCTTTAATTTTTTTCTGAAAAACAAGTAATCCATCATTCAAAGGCGTTGAAACCACAGAAGGAGGCTCCAGGGCCCTCCTCCTTCTTCTCATAGAAGACTAAACATATACAAAACGATGGTATATCAATAATTTTTTTTTAAATGAGAGCATTTTTTGGCAAATAAAACTGTTTTTCAAAAATCAGTCCCCAAAACCCCATATAAAATTAAGTGGTATCCTTGGCAGCATCTCTTTAGAAAATAACTGTCCAAGCATTCAAGAAAAAAGCTTACCTTTGGCTTCAGCAGCAGGTGCAGCAGCAGCACCACCAGCTGCAGCAGCAGGAGCTCCACCAGTAGGCATGGAGGCAAGTTTAGTCTGGCCTAGAAGTAACAGTTACACATTAATAGGATGTAAAAAACAATAGATTTTTGTATACAAACTATTACACTTCAGACAGTACGAATACTTTACTCACACGAAAATCGTTCTGGAAATCACAGAACTGTACGGGAATCCACTAAGGGTCCCTTCAAGAAAGTAGTTATCATCATTCTAGGGAACCATAAGAAAAATTAAGAAATTAGAGAAATCAGTCTCAGCTGTAAAGCAAAAACCTTGATGAAAACTTCAGAGGAATTTTATTTAACTCCTTACTTATCACAGCAGACTAAAGAGCTTTGATGATAGTCATATTACCACTGACCAATCAACATTTAGTTCTTCAATGAGCCTTAAAATCCCTTTTTTTTAGTAATTAGCAATAGAAGGACATAACATTCCATCTAAAATTCAACCATAATTAGGGACAGACTAGGGCATATAATTGATTTTCTACCTAGCTATTCATTTGAAGAAACTTAAGAATATTGTTTTGAGTGATATCATTATGATGGTATGATAAAAGTTGATGTTCAATGCTCTATGTTTTTGGTATATTGTCTTTCTGGAGTTATGTAGTTTTGATGCATCAATGCAAGACAACAAAATTACTATCATTCAGATTAATCCTTCAACCAAATTACATTTTTAAATTTGCTATGGATTTATTTTAGATTGAGAAATATGTTAAAATATTTTAAGCAAGATTCAAAGTCACATAATTTGTCCTTGATGAATGGATAGATCTTAAACTAACAAATCCAGTATGTTTCTTATTCTTTTAGTTCAAGTACAGCTAAGAGCTTGTCATTAAATCATATCCTTCAGAGAAAAACTTATAGAAATAAGTCTATAGCCATTAGTTTCTTCTTTATCCTGATCTGTTTGGTCAAGTCATTTTAATAATCTTGTCCTAGTGTACCATTGAATTTCTGCTCTTCCCTTTCCTCAAACTATAATGTGCCATCCTGAAGTAGCAAATTTTCTGGATAATCTGGCATAAACTTTCGAAAAAACTGAATTCAAGAAAAACCTCCTTGCTCTTTGGCCCCATATTTCTAAAAATACCAGTCTATGGAACTCTCCATACATACAAAGAATCAGTCAAAATTTCCCTTCTGCTGCAAGTAGGCCTTCTGTATACAGTCGTCCTGCATGAGAAAAGTGTATGCAAGTCTCCCAAGAACCAATTACCGTGTTCTAAAAACAAGGTATCACCAGCTCAAATATTAACTAATAAGTTTTGCATTAGAGTTGATTTTTCTATCTAAAAAATATTTTTATTTATCGTGACCCTACATTTTGGAAGGACTATTAAAGCCATGCTGGCACCAACCCAGAGGATCCAAAGCAGGAAGCTAAGAGTGAGTAAGACCTCAAAGCAAGAGACAGCATCAATAACTGACTGCTTCTAAATATATATCCACTAGCATTCCTATGAAAGGACCTTGACTAGTATCACTGTTTGCCAGAACAATACAGGAAACAGAAAGCATGCATGTTTGTGCAACCAAAAAGGAAACATTCCACACTTGAGTCCTCAAAGTTGTCTTAAATGAAACCGTCATTCAGAGACCCCATCTGCCAATTCCTTCAAAAAAAAAAAAATCGAACATCTCTACAAAAAAAAGAAGTTGACGTATGGCAAATCAAGCTCTAAGGATTCATAGCCTATTGTCATAAAAGATATAAACTTCTGGCACAGTCCAAGCTCGGAAATCAAGTTTCTTTTTACTGTAGTTTGCAAAAGTCAGGAGAGTTGAATTGGGGAATCAAAGCTAATTTCAAATCTCTAATTTTTCTGTGTTCAAACTCATCTTTCTTTCTTCCCAATTTTAGTCCCCTTTTTGATATCTATATAACAATCAAAATCTGAACATTTTACTTCTTCATTTTTGGTCACATATCAACATTTAAGTTGTGTCAGAATTGGCATGAAAATAAGCATAACCTTAGCCTACAAACTGCCTAAGATAGTGTTTCATCAAATAGCAGCAAGGTTATCATATATTTTTTAACAACAACAAAAGATAATCTTAAAGAAGAATGGAAAGTAGAAAATTCTATTTTGTTTTTTTTTCTGTTCAGCTTAATAGCAGCTACACCTTTTAAATTCTTCTAATCATTGAGCTGAATTTGTCAGCCATGTTAGCTGTGCATACTTGTACAGAAAATCCAAAAATTTATGCCTGCTGACAAATCATTCATTTTCATAAGTCAAAAGTCCTATCAACACAAGTGCTAACTATACATCAACTTATAAGAATCAACAATTTGGACAATCAGGGCTGCTTTTAAAAGAGGAAATAAATTAAAATTATTTAAAAATGATTATGCCTTATGTCATCAAAGCATGTATCTGAATCAGACTGAACAAATATTTATTAATGATGCCCAGCTGTACTCAGAATTGTTTTAGTCTATTTTAAGTTTTATTTTAAGATTTCAATAGTTTTTTGGAGAGCCAATAATACAGCTAACAAAAAAACATTCATGGTGAGATAAATAAGTGCTTGAAAAATAAAAAGAAATACCTTCTGCAATTAGAGCTTCAAGATCTTTTCCCTTGAGTTCATTCATGACCTTCTGCAGTTGGCCAGGGTTACATTCAATCCCAACTGAGCTTAGGATTTTTTCAATATCTGCAGTTGATGGATCAGCATTGCCACTAAGGGCAGCCAAGAGGTATGCAGCCACGTAACGCATTTTCTACAAGAGAATGAAAATTGAAGAAAATCATTCACAGGATATTTTGCTTCAATAATGCCTGTTCAAAACACAAAATCAACAGCATAATGATAAAGAAAAACAAAAATGCTAGGATAAAGCAAATCTATTGTCAAAGCCCAGCAGGTCAAATCAAATATTCTGTTAAAACAATACTTTTAAACTGACTTAACTAAAAAAAACGTCTTGTAATAGGAGGGGGGCAGGTAGAATCTATGCTGATTTGGTTTCTATTATAAAAACATTCTTTGCAGAATCTAGCAAACTGTACAAGCAGGAAACAACTGGGGTAGAGATTTTAAATCATCTTTCTTTAATATAGACTTAGCTCTAGATGTGTCTCTTAGTGCAGTAAATTTTGAATTTAGTGAAGTTTATATTCTTAATTTTACTGTAATTATTTACACTCATTGAAAAATAACAATAATACTTGTAAAAAATATATAATTAATTTTATACTTATTTGGCAGCATAGAACATTTTTTTTAAATCTATGATCTTCCCGAACTGCAGTATGCATTAGTATTGAAAAATAACCTCCATAATGGCAACTATTGCTGGAGAGACAAAGGATCCTGCCATTACCCCAAAGACAGAGGCCTTGTATTCTATGAGAACAAAGATCACACTACATCTCCTAAAGAGTGATGCAAAGGAATCTTGACAAAAAAAAATAATAAAAAAATAAAGACAAGAATGCAGAACCTTAATGTTTTAATGAGACTTTGTGGGTCTTTCACAGACTTCATAAAACATCAATAGAGACAAAACCAAGAACTACCAGTATAGACCAGTAGTTTTAACTACTGGTTAACTACCAGTAATTCATGAATGAATACAGGGCCAAAAATGTACCACAGGAGGCTATTATAAAGTTCTTGTTTTCATCAGGTTGCATAAGGCCCTTGTCAGATCAGTGCTTGATTTTGGAAAATGCGTATCTCCCCCAAGGTACAAAGGTGATGTACAGCTTCTGGAAGGGATGCAAAGAAAAACTACTAAGGCAGTAACAAAGATGAGAGACAAACTTTATGATGAATGTTAAAAGGAGCTTAAATTGTATACACTGGTTTACCAATGACAAAGAGATGATATGCTGACAACATACATGACCACGACCCTGGAAAACCCCCCAAATTTGTTTGCCAACTTCTTAGAATATCGGCACTGACAGGAGGTGTTACTTAAGTAGAATTTTAAGCCATAAAAGTATTTTTTTTTTCTGAATTCAGATGTACTTGTAGATATTTGAAACCTCATAGATTGGGATTGAGCAGAGTTGTGAAGCTGTACATTTTTCTTGTACTTTTTTTAAGCACTAAGTTTGCAAGGTTAGCAAAGGTCAGTAGCCTCTAGAGGGAGGAGTGGAGGTTGGAAGTTCAAAATATCTTCTAAGGGAATATTACCATAAATTGTCCTGTTTTCCAATTTTTGCTCTATTCATTTCAACTATTTTTCTGGACTCTACTTTTCTACCATGAACTCTTATACATTGCCACATCTTGATGCTTGTAGAAAAAAAACAAGCATTATTTCTGCAATTTATCTAAATGAAAGGTAGGAATTCTCATACCAGGCCCCTTTGCAAATTGACTGTTTAAATTGGAATACTATTTTCATAAATATAATGTATTGATACATAATCCTTGTTTACTAATATCAAAACAAACTATTTGTTGGATACACATTATACTTTATTTGGAAAAATATTATGGTTAATGAACTGTTTCCATACATCAGTTGGATATGCAACTCTGAGACATCACTTTTCTCTCCCATATAGAACAGTAATTCCTTACCAACTTTATAATTTTATTTATTCCTAATCAAGTTTAGTTTATCACTGTTATAGTTTTAACAAATGCTATAAAGGAATGCAACACATTGTTTCTTATTATGTTCCCTGAATTATCTTAATTCACACTTAGGAGCAGAATAAGGTCCAATGTTGGACCTGTTCAGCTCCATTGTTGAGATGGCAGTCAAAGAACATTTTACACAAAATATAAAAGAACAGGGTTGTGACTATGTTTATGGCCGAGTGACATGCCTTCCAACTAAGTGTTAGGATAGATACAATTTAAACCCATTTGGTAAAAGTGACCACAGATAGGTATGATCAAGAGGACCATTCTTTTGTAGTTTAGAGTAGACACAGCCACTAAACATCAATTTCTGATAAGAGTATGCAAGTTGGTTGGGTATGACAAGCAGCATCAGCATCCTAGAATAATTCTGTTGCATATACATATATATTAATCACTAGCCTATTTATGGGACACAGATGGTGGGCAGCTCTAGTTGTATCTTGAAGGTTTAGCTTCCCATTCTTTGTTGAAGACACTGTCACCTTGTTTAAACAGTTCCAATCATTAATGACCCTTTGGCTAAAGAAGTCTTGTCTGATTCTACTGTTAACTCTGGGCTTATGAAGCTTCTTAGAATGACCTCATGTTTGTCTTTTGTTGGGTAACTGGGTAAAGAGCTTATTTTGGGTTGGTTGACAAAATTATGTGAGTAGCATGTCACTGCTTGCATCAGAAGGTCAGAAATGGGAGTTTTAAGTTATATAGGGTTTCACTATATTGTTTCTCACCAAGTCTGGAGATGCACTTGGTGGCCCTCCTTTGTACACCTTCAATCAACTGTATATCACCTTTGTAAAAAGGACCAGCAAGGCAGGTTCCCAAGTCAAGAACTGGTCTCACAATTGCCTTGTATAGCTTCAAGAAGATTCTGTGATCAGCTAGTAAGTGTTCTTTTAATTAGCCAAGGCTAGAATTTGCTTTAGAAATAGTTTGTGTAGTGTTTGTGGAACTCCCGAAGATTATCTTTTGTGACTCCCAGGTCTTTGTGGCCACATGCCGGAATGTGGTCAAGGTCAGATTGTATTGATGATTTATCAGGTACAACCAATAGTTTTGAGTCATCAGCATAAAGGGTTAAGTGGTTGGTGACTTCAGTAATCATATTGTTGATATATAGAAGAAACAATGTGGGTCCCAAAACTGTTCCCTGGGGAACACTGCTTAGAACATTACAGGGCTAGGAGTAGGTACATTTTCTGTTGTGAACAGTCTGAGATCTACAAGTCAGGAAGTCCATTAGCCAGTCTACTAATTCATGGTGGATTCTTGTTGCTATTAGCTGCCAATTATGTGGGACCTTATCAAATGCTTTGGCTAGGTCTAAAAGAATCAAATCAACAGGAAGGCCTTTATCCAGTAATTGGGTAACCTGTTTTTAAGTGTCTAGAAGGTTAGTTTCTACAGATTGCCCTGGGAGAAACCTGTGCAGCCTGTTGGAGATAATTTCATCAGTAACAAGGTGTTGAAGAAGTGCATCATTAACAATCCTCCCAAGGACTTTTGCAACAGTGGATGTGAGGCTGATAGGTCTATAATTTTCAGCTTTGGATCTATTTCCCTTTTTAAAGACAGGTGTGATGTAGGCTAATTTCCATTGGGAGGGGACATACTTATGATCAAGGGAATGTCGAAAAAGTAAAGATAGTGCAGGGGCAATTTCATGAGCAGCTTCTTTTAGCAGGTGAGGATGAATGTTATCAGGACCAGCACTTTTGTTGATGTCCAGGCTTTTGAGCTGTTTTTCAACCATAGAAGCAATAACTGCAATGCAACTCATTTGTTTCTGGATGTTGTACTTTAAAAATTAGGAATGGGAACATTATCAGGTTCATTTGTGAAGACTGATGCAAATTGCTTGTTTAGAAGATCAGCTATATTTTGGTTGCCAATGACTTTGTTTCTGTCACTTGTTATTAAGCATATTATGGATCTCCAGTTGTGATCTCTGCTTTATACATAATTCCAGAATTTCTTAGGGTTTGACTTACTTTCATTAGTAAGTCTTGTCTTAAAATTATGGGACAGTTGTTTGGTGAGATTCCTTAATTTATTTTGGGCTTTGACATATTTTTCATAATGGACTGGCTTATCCTTTTTTCTCCAATGGCATTTCTTTGTTGTCTTATGCCTGCTGAACTTGATTTACATCTTCTTGACCCAGTAAAACAGAGGAATCAACTTAATTGATGAAAAATGTATCTTGACTGAAGGTGCAAATCAAAGAAAATTTCAGTTTAGGAGAAAAGTATCCATTGCCAATAAAATAGGGGGGGGGGGGGGACTAACACCTTTAGAAATATAGGCAGGTGGCAATTCCATGGCTTTTAATGGAAGAATTGATTTTTTTTTTTTTTTTCAATGAGATTACTAGAAAAGATGTCAAATCTAGAAGGGTGAGTGAAGAAAACTAAGAAATAGCAGCAGTCCTTGATTCTCTATCAATATTGTAAGCATAAAAAGTACTCATCCTGCTTACTTTGCTTTAAATTTCATAACAAATTCCTTCAACAAGTATTTGATTTGTTAGAGAAATCTTCTAACAATGCTAACTAACAGTTTTTAGTTGGATGGCAGAAAAACAATTGTTGGGGAAAATTTTAGCAAACAGCAAATATATACTCTGAATGGGTATATAGGATAAAAGACCGCTTTTTGGGAAAGACCACTTTTCTTTGGCATTCTGGAAAAATAGATATGGGTTTTAGGACCACCCCCTTTTTTTATAAAAGCACGATGCAATGTGAGGGTAGTAACAAGAACCCTGCCTTCTTGGTGAAATTTTGACCAATGATTTGTCAGCATAAATTAAAACTGTGGTCCCTGCTTTGACAAGCAATTGAGAATAAAAAATTATATATAATATTTGTGATTTATAGAATATGATATCAAGCAATAAAAGTTATACTTTTAGAATCAGAAGAAAATCAGAATTAGAATCAGAAGTGGTGATCTTGATGAATTTTACACTAAATCACTACCTGATTTATGCCAAATTTTCTGCATAAATCAAGAATTTTGCTAAATTTAAGCTTATTTTGCAAAATTTCTGCCAAAATTTTGACTTTGGCAAAAATTTGCCTACATGACAGGTATCTACTTATTGAAATTTTGACAAGACAACATTTAACCTTAATTTTGAGGCATCAGTTTCTTTTTCTCTGGCTTTAGTTCTGAAAATGCAATTCTTGTTATTTGAGTAGAATATTAAGCCATATCAATGTTTCTTTTTCAAAATTTAGGAAATGTATTTGCATATCTTTAAGCAGTGTTCAAAAGCATGTCTAGCTAGAATCCCATGTCAAGGCATATGTCTATCCAGAATTCAATGTCTAGGCAACAACCATTCACAAGTAAAATTTGGTGCTTAGCTAGACATTCTAGAGACAAGGTGCTGGTAAATTTTTTGTTATTCATACTATTGACTTACAAAAAAAGTAAACACACCACTCAATGCCTTTTTTATGTTCTTTCCAAAAATAATATTCATTTTTGTCAGAAATGAATTTTACTCCCCACCCCTAAATATACCAATTCAGGGTATATATTTGCACATTAGGGGGGCAAGGGGAAAGTTTCAACACCTCTCATTTACATCAGAAATAAAATTTACCCTCACCACCCTAATGTGCAAATATATACCATGAATTGGTATAAATAGGGGTGGGGGTAAAATTCATTTCCAACAAAATGGTTTTTATATTTGGAAAGAGCATAAAAAAAGGCATCAAGTGGTATGTTTACTTTATTCATAAGTCAATAATATGAATAATGAAAAATTTACCTAAGGTGCTTGGCTAGACATTGAGTTCTAGACTCTAGAACTCTATGTCTAGGATTTTTTATTATAGGCTGGTCAATTGGAATGTGTCAAGTTCCACTATTTTCATCATTTATGTTTATATTTTTAAACTGAAATTGAATTTTAGTTTTCTCATCATTTTTTCTTTCATTTTATGCAAATATGCAACACCAGACATAAAAGTGAAGAACACTAATGTAGTTGTTTTCCTTCTCATCCATTATCTTGTGACAGTAAAAATATGTATTACAACTTTGAAAGTTTCACCTGCATAAGCTCTCTTGATTGGCTAAAAATGACAATTTGAAAGTAAATTTATAGTTTTAGCTAAGAACCAAATATTACTTGTGAATGGTTGTTGCCTAGACATTGAATTCTGACTAGACACATGTCTAGACATGGGATTCTAGCTAGATGTGCTTGTGAATGCTGCTTTATATAACCTTATAAATTTGGATTGAGCAAAGTTGTGAAGCTGAAAACAATCTTGTTGTACTTCATTTAAGCAGAAAATCTATTTTGCAAGGCTTCACTTTTGCACCACACAGATTTTTAAAGGTCATCAAGGTCAAGACCCTCTAGAGCAAGAAGGAGTAGAGGTAGGTACTTCAAAATACCTTCCCAGGTCATACTTTAGCCTGTAGACCCATCTCTGAAAGCTCCATTTTCCTAACCTAACCCCTTTCCAAGATAGCCAAAATTAGCTGAAGTAGAATTGGTAAATTTTTACCAAATCATATTATTGACTTACAAATAAAGTGAATAGCCTATATCACTCAATGCCTTTTTTATGCTTTTTCCAAATAATAATCATTTTTGTCAGAAATGAATTTTACCCCCACCCCTATATATACCAATTCAAGGTATATATTTGCAAATTAAGGGGGTGAGGGCAAATTTTATTGCTGATGTAAATGGGAGGTAAGTTTAGACTTTACCCCCACACCCCTAATGTGCAAATGTATACCCTGAATTGGTAGGCCTATATAAAGTAGCATTCACAAGTGTGTCTAGCTAGAAAAAAAAAAGTTTTAAAAAGACCAACATGAATGCTCTCTATAAAACAACTTATTAGGTGGCAATTTATAGGGGCAATTTAAAAAGACTTAAGCAACATGGTACTTTTAACGTGGGTTTTTGGAAACATTTTCTTTTAAGCTTGAAAAAGAAGGATTTTTAGAGGAAAGACTTGGTGATAAAGGTTCTCCTGTTGGATAATATAAGAACTAGGATCATTATACATATTTTAAAGTAAGAATTGTTTTCTTAACATGTCTCCTTATAAAGTGTCACAAGGCTAAACAAATACCTAATGAAGCACACTAAGGCAATTGTTTTGCTTATCTCATCCATTAGCTTGTGACAGCAAAAATAGGGATTATAATATTTGAAAGTTTTGCCTGCATAAGCTCTGTTGATTGGCTAGAAATGACAATTTGACACTAAATTTGTAGTTTTAGCTAAGCACCAAATTTTACATGTGAACAGTTGTTGCCTAGACATTGGCTTCTGGCTAGACACATGTCTAGACATTGGATTCTAGCTAGACATGCTTATGAATGCCACTTAAGGGTGGGGGTAAAATTCTTTCTTACAAAAGTGATTATTATATTTGGAAAAGGCATTGAGTGGTAGGCCTAAATTCACTTTATTTGTAAGTCAATATGATTTGGTAAAAATTTACCAGTAAATTTTTACCAAATCATAGGCTATTATTGACTTGCAAATGAAGTGAATATACCACTTGATGCCTTTTTTATGCTCTTTCCAAATATAATAATCATTTTTGTTAGAAATGAAGTTGGTCAATATATACAAAATCATATTATTGAGTTAGGACTAAAGTGAATACACCATTCAATGCCTTTTTTTATGCTGATTACAAATATAGTAAGCATTTCTATCAGAAATGAATTTCAGCCCCCCCCCCCTATATAGGCTATACCTAACCTAACCCAGAATTGACATTTATAGGGGGGAGGGCTGAAATTCATTTCTGATAGAAATGCTTATTATATTCGTAATCAGCATAAAAAAGGCATCAAATGGTGTATTCACTTTAGTCCTAACTCAATAATATGATTTTGTATATATTGACCATGAATTTTACCCCCATCCCTATATAGGCTACCAATTCAGGGTATATATTAACACATTAGGGGGGGTGAGGGTGAAATTTAAACTTACCTCCCATTGACATCAGAAATAAAATTTGCTCCCCCCCCCCTAATGTGCAAATAGCCTATATACCCTGAATTGGTATATATAGGGGTGGGGGTAAATTTTATTTCTGACAAAAATTATATTTTTTGAAAAGAGCATAAAAAAAGGCATCGAGTGGTGCATTCACTTTATTTGTAAGTAAATTTTACCTTCCAAAAACATTTAACACCAAATAGGCTAGCCTACATTCTTTCATAGCTTTAACTAGGTTATGTTCCTTCAGGTAATCAGAGGCGGTCTGTGATCTTGCAATTAACAAAAGTGAAAGCCTTCATTGCGCCAAGTGAAACAACCAATAAACTTAAACAATTATAGTTAAAAATAATTAAAATAATTTCTCAATCTATTTTACCTTTTGAGTCTTTCGACACGAAACGTGATCTAGCAAAATTCCCTAAACGAAGGACGATGATAACGGTGGATTATATTGAGGATTCAATAAATCAAAAGCTAGGTAGCGTTAAGGAAAAACGACCGCGATGTATTCCAGGGAGAAACTACTCTTCTAACGAAGTTAGGTAGTTATCCATACTCTTTGGTATATTCATAGACGTATTATTTTAAAAGTTGCATTATTCAAAAATAATATCCTACATGTATGGGCATATTCAAGAAACAATTCCACAAGATTTCGATTTGAGGCTCGTTTTCAAGGAAAGTCATAAATAATTGAGAAACAGAGTTGAAAAATAAGTAAATGATACAGGATTTTAATTGAGTGACTTTGAAATTAATTCAGTCCTTTTTCAAGAACATGAGTAAAATTAATGAATTACAAGGTATGCTAGTGACCTTATATTATTAAGAAGAAGAAGAAGAAATGCTAATAACCTTATATTATTTTCCGATTTTAGAGTACAATGAATTACACGGGCGTGGAGAAATGGGTAGGAGAGGGCAGCTGTCCCCTCCCCCCTAAAACTTCAAATTTACACTAGATATTAACGGGAATTTTGCGCATGTCGGAATTTTTCTGTTGGATGTTCACTATTAGATGGTTGAAAAAGCTGAAAATAAACAGAAATTTCCAAATATCGTTTCCGATATCAATATTTACGTTTCGATATTAAAAATATCGATTTTTGTTCCGATACATAGATAGGAGACTGGCCCATGATCGGCAAGTTTCGACTTTTTAATTCTCCAGGAATTTATTCAAGCGATAAGGAGTTGCCGAGTATGGCAAAAAAAAGGTAACTCACTGAATAACATTCTTGAAAAAGACAATTAGAATACTCCACCACTTTTCAACCTGTATGCCTCTCTATCCAAGTGGTCAAGAGTTCCGAATTTGGGCCACCTCGGTGCTGGTTCGGCCGTCTCTGGCTTACGTTCGGCCACCTGAAAAAAGAAACAAAAAAGTGTCCAGGTCCAGGGGAACATTAAAACTTGTTTTGTGGCTATAAAATTAGGGAAAAATATGGTCAGTATAAAAACTACAAAACAAATTTTAGTAAGGTGTAAAAAAAACTGAAGTATTAATTTCAAATTATAAATTGACTGATCAACCCCAAAAGTAAGCCATTCAACTAATCTTGGTGTTCCATCTGTTAGTGGTTGCAGTTTCACTACTACTTCTCTCTGAAATACATTTTGTATCTCGTCAGTTAGCGCAAAGTCTCTTGCTATAGTCTCCGTCAGAAAATAGAACATCGAGGTATTTTTATTCACTTCACGACAGATTTCCTTTTATTTCGTTTTTACTCATATCGTAATAAAAGAAGGCACTTTGGTGAGAATCAACGCTTAATCTGGGCTTCCTATTTCTCACATTGGAACATATGGCTTAACGTAAAGGCCTCCATTTTTTTAATGTGCATCATTTAGATAATTTCGGAGACCACACTGCCTTTCCATGACGATAAAATAAAATTTCAAAATAGGGATAAAATCCTTTTTAATAGACAGTGTATAGAAATTCACAAAAATACCAGATATTTCGGTCACATATACAGTGACCGTCATCAGTAGTAAAACTAAGCTTAGTTTTACTACTGATGACGGTCACTGTATATGTGACCGAAATTATCTGGTATTTTTGTGAATTTCTATACACTGTCTATTAAAAAGGATTTTATCCTTATTTTGAACTTTTATTTTATGTGCATCATTCAACCTTTTTTTTAGATTTTCAAAAGTATAAGAATACCAACATAGCACTTATAACGCTATTCAGCATTTTAGTTGGCCAATGGCCAGTTCCGCAGCAAGAGTTTGTTTGTTTTTGTTTATCGAACATATTTGTATAGAGCTAGGCTGCTAAATCCAATTATTTACCTAAAAACTTATAGGTTATATATACTAGGGACAAATAATAAATTTTATTTTTTCAAAACCATTTTCAAAATCGAATAAAGAGTAGAAAATATTTATTTTTATCGAGAATCCGTGAATATAAGTGAAAACAAGGAGCGCCAAACAGATTAGGCTTTACATAACATACATATTGACCTATGCAATAGATATATAAACATAGAATAAAGAGTTTTTCCAAAATTATTATTGCAAAACGGAATAGATTAGAATTTTTTTTTATCGAGAGTCCGTGAATATAAGTGATAACAAGGAGCACGAAACGGATTAGGCTTTATATAACACACATATTGATCTAAATAATAAATGTATAAACGAAAAAAGACGGTGAGTTGAGGAAAACGAGTTAAAAGACCAAGTTATGTCAACTTCTTAGTCGAAGAAAAAAAGGTCTTATCTAAGGTTCGAACCTACGTTACCACGGCCACGGGTAGTTGTTCTAACTGCTGCGCTATCAAGTCTTTTGGCTTATACTTTTTCTGTACCCAATTTATGGCTGATTACAAGCCTGATACTTCATCTAAATCTAGCAGAAAAACACGCAAAAGACGGGAGATGAGGAAAACGATTTAAAAATATCAAGTTATGTAAAGCTCTATCCGTCTTGTCCCTCTCGTTTTCACTTATATTCATAGATTTTGAGAAAAAAATATTTTCTACTTTTAAGTGGGTTCTAGGCGTTTACCTCCCCCCCACCCACAGAAAATACCCCCCCCCCCCCGTGAAAAATAAGGCTTTCCAAATTTGAGAATTTTATTTGAGCTTTATTTTTTTAATTTCCGTAGGGTGAAGGAATTTTGGTACTTGTGTATTATGCGCTACTCACTCAAGTTTACGCTGTGCAATACTCGAGAACTGACAGGTTTCTTTGTTAGTTTTTTTTTTCAGGTTAGCGCGAGACAAGACAAAGACAAGTGACATGGGAAATATATAATTTGGGCTATATATTTGCACCTAAGGGCGGGGGGGGGGTAAAGTATTTGAACAGTTTGAAGTCAGAAAACAATTCTTTCTAGGTATATGGCCACTAAGAAATTACAGAAGAATAGCGAGGTATCTGGAAATTTTGTTAAGTAAAAAAAAATCCCAGCATAAAGTAAATGTAATGTTTCATTTAATTGTTTTTTTCCTAGTGTTAAGTGTTTTTTTTTTTCAATGACTGTTTTTCCAAGTATTAAATACTATTATTAGATTAATGTAGTGTTCAAAAGTTTATCAAAGTTTATGCTGATCAAAGTTTATGTTATTTTTGCCATTCATTTATGTTATTTTACTGTGTCCATGGCCGTATATTTGGCTTTAGCTTTAAAATACACTTATCTATCAATCTATCTAATATGCAGAAGAATTGTATCAACCATATTTTGCATGCAGACCCGCTATACATTAATCCCCCCCCCCCTAATGTGCAAATCTATAGCTCAAATTTATTTCTAAAGTAACGAAGAAACTAACGAAAACCCGGTGTGTTCTCGAATTTTACACAGCGTAAACTTGAGTGAGTGGCATATATTACACAAGTACCAAAATTCCTTCCCCCTATGGAAATTAAAAATAAACTCAAATAAAATTATCAAGTTTGGAAAGCCTTATTTTCCAGGGGGAGAGGGGGTATTTTCTGGGGGGAATTTTCTGGGGGGGGGGGGGGGGTAAACGCCAGCCACGAAAGCATTTCGAAATCAAGTTAAAAATCGAAATTTGTTATTTTCAACTTTAGTCGGAAAATATTCGTCTTATCTAAGGTTCAAACGACGGCCACAGGCAATTGTTCTAACTGCTGCGCTATCAAGTCTTTTATCTTATATTTTTTTTTCTCTGCCCAATTTGTGGCTCATTACCAGCCTGATACTTCATCTAAATCTAGCACGAAAACAGAAATTCTGAAACTCTTCTTACTTATTCTCAAGGTTTTCAGCCTTCAGGGATCTCTAATTTCAGTCACCAGCCGATTTATGAAAGCCACTAAGGGGAACTCTGTGGGGGGGGGGGTTATATAAGAGGGAGAAATTTTGATGTTGTATTATTGTACCACCATCCAAAGTACATATACTAATAAAATTTGGAAGTAATTGAGCATTCAGAAGTGGTTGAAAAATAGCACACAAATTCCACAGATTTACGTGACAAAAGTAGAAACATGTGTTGAGTTGAGGAAAATCAACTAATAAAAGTATATCCTGCTTTCTTTTCCCATTCATGCCTACCCAACAAGAGAAACAACAAACAGTGGCGAGAAACGGAGAAGGGCCATTAGTATTAAAATTCCCAGTGACAACAAAAAACTCAACATTTCCAAGTTAGAAAAGATGGTTCCCAACCCTTAAGAGTATTTCTTCATCTTTTTGAATAGGTATTTTTCTAGATAAGGTACGTCTTCTAAAATCTTCGTCTGGCTAGATGTATATTGTAATTTTTCAGTTTAAGGTAATTGGCTATATTCTATGTATAGTATAGAATACATATCGGCTTTAGAACTAAGGTTCGTGACCCTCAGGGGGATCACGAAACATTGGCTATAACATAATGAAGATGAAATTCCAGTTCAGAGCTAGCAAGTAGATTAATTCTTACTAACCCATCTCCTTTTCTCCTCATCACTGGTTAAAATAATTCGTTAGGGCAAAACCTAATATTATGGTTAAAAAATAAATCTCACTTTAAGGAAAATGATTTTGCTTTTGCCCGAAAAAGAAAAAAAAAAGGCGGCCGTTTGCCGTAAAGTGTAACATTTTATTCGAAACGTTTTGCAACCGCTGATAAACGTAGCGAAATTAGAGGGAAGGGGGGGGGCAGTAATATAAACGAATTTCAGAGCTGTTTTTGCTCTCCTGAAAATCGTATATTTTTGTTCCAAAAGGGTGTGCGATGTTGCCAAGTGACTATATATATATATATATATATATATATATATATATATATATATATATATATATATATATATATATATATATATATATATACATATATATATATATATATATATATATATATATATATATATATATATATATATATATATATATATATATATATTATATATATATATATATATATATATATATATATATTATATATATATATATATTATATATATATATATATAATATATATATATATATATAGTACCGGGAGCCTGGCAGAGAAACTGCCGGCCCTCGGCACTCAGCACGCTTCTATGTATAGATTCTCACTGTCGCTTGTCTTCTAAACGCAGACAATTTGAGCCTTTTCTTGAAGTCATGACGTCCAAATGGACCTTAAATTAGAAGTAGTGCCTTTGTAAAATTACATTTTTTTTTATTGGACCTTTAACTTTTGGCTCGGATTGTCTTTTGTCATTATGAAAGACCTATCGCCGAACTTTTTTTTTTTTTAACGAAGGTATGGTAGGCATTGATGACTTTATCCATGTCAAATCTCAAACCCAATCATCATCGCTATAATTTTTAATTTTGACACGTTTTGATTCTCGCTGTCCAGGTTGGTTTTCACTGATTCATTCACATGTTCGGTGTCGCATGTATCTTTGCTCTTCATTTTCCTTTTTGACTTGCTCACATGCTCTGTGTCAGATGTCTTCTAACCGTGTATATTTGCTCTTCATTTTTTATTTTTGACTTGTTTACATGCTCGCTGTCACATGTCTTCTAACCGTGTGTATTTGCTCTTCATTTTGATTTTTGACTTGCTCACATGCTCGGTGTTGCAGGTCTTCTAACTGTATGTGTCTTTGCTCTTCATTTCTATTTTTGACACACCGTCGCTTTTCTTCTTACCGTGTGTGTCTTTGCTCTTCATTTTGACTTCATTTTTGCTCGGTGCCGTATGCCTTCTAAACGTATGCGTCTTTGCTCTTCATTTTTAACACGCTCTAGTTGCTGTTTTCAGATATCTTCTAACCGCCCGTGTCTTTGCTCTTTATTGTTACGTGTTAAAAATTTTCATTTTTAACACGTTTTTGAATTTTGATTACTTCAGACAATTTATCAATGGCCTTTGATTTAGCTGTCCGTATTGGTGTTGTCGCAATTGATGGTCCAGGTTGTCAAATTTCACGTCTTATCACGTTTGATAGTTCAGGTGTTGGTTCCAAAGAATCATAATTTACATTAACTGCAACTAAAAATTTTTGTTTTTTGGGCCTTCTAACAGACATTATGTTATATAAATAACTGTTGCGTTGGAAACTCGACAATCTTATTTATGCTATGCATGACATCATATAAGCAAATGATTATACGATACCATATATGTCATAAGAAATGCTTATATGATGTACTAACATAGTACATGACGTTATTTGCAAAAACAAAAATTAAGGCTCTTAACGAATTTTCTCAGACTTCCGACCTATCTAGATGGTTTTTTTGTATGCGAGAATATCCCAAGATACCAATTTTCCCGAAAAATATGGCGCCGTTTTCGAGAAATGGAATATATACACATACATTATTGCTCCCATATAAAGACACTGTAGTATACATATATATCTATATATATATATATATATATATATATATATATATATATATATATATTATATATATATATATATATATATATATATATATATATATATATATATAATATATATATATATATATATATATATATATATATATATATATATATATATATATATATATATATATATATATATATTGCCTAACACTTTTCCCCAATCCTTTCCAATAATTTGCCTGTTTCACATTTATCCCGTTCATGACGTACATTCTGGCGAATGCTTAGAATACAAAATATTAAGAGAGAGAAAACAAACACTTCACTTAACAGATTTATTACTTCTTTAATAAATAATATAAAGGCAAGAATATCAACCGAAAAACGAGCTAAAAACAAACAAAAGGCCCAGAGCCAAATTTTCGATGTCGTAATCAAGACAAATAAATAAGGATGGTGAGCACTATGTAAAAGAACAACTCTGTGCAAAATTTCAAACAGGAAAACAAATATGTGAAGGCAACATAGCTGTGGTATCCAAAAGACGTTATGTTAGATAAAGCTAATATTATGCAAATCCCAAAATGAATTGTGGCTTTTTGACTTTTTTAAATAGCAGTATATTGTACAAGGAAGGTTATTGAAGGCCTTAAAGTCACAGCATACTGCTTTTGGTATGAGAAGTGGTAACATCTGATTATTTATACAAGCAAGAAAAGGAGACATGACCTTTTTGAAAAAAAAAAATCTGTAAATGAACAGTTCAGAGGCCATTTTGACCGACTTCATAAGAATAAGCAGTTGGGAAAATTAAAGTGAACGTTGCTCAGTAGTTTTAATTTTAACGCACCAGTCAGAAGAAGTTTGTTTTGAGCATAGAGAACCTTCTTAAATTTAAATTGGATCGAATTTGGTTAATTTGGCAATTAAAAATTACGTAGTGCTTGATGAAAAAGTATTTTTTTCACATTTTTTGGTATAATTTTTAATTTTAGAAAATATCCCTGTTATTTACTTAAAGCATATAATCAATCAATGCTAGGATACCAAATCCTTAAAAGATGTCTTAGTCAGGTGTTGAAAGACTCAAATAACTTAGAAGCCAAGCGTGATACTGAAAAAAAAAGGACGGGACCAAACGATCCAGTGTACTTGTTTGCAATGGCGCGGTACATTTCGCCAGGGTCTTGAAAACATCACAAAATTCTAGCGAAAAGACCTTCAAATTCATCTAAAAGTATTTGTTAAGGAACAATGTTGGTACCTGTCTAGAAAGTAAATTGCACAAATCGAGCGATTCGATTCCTTTGAATATATTTGTTTTCAATACATATTTATGCTGAAAACTGTTTTGAAAAAAAAAATATAATTTACATTATATTTTTTTGAATATATGCCTCCCTATGAAATATATAGAGATTAGCTTAGTAGCTAATTTAAACCACCGTCCTTTAATTATTTCCTTTAATGCCTATATCAAATTTTAGCATTAGACTTTTCTCTATCTTCTTTTTAGGTGTCTGGGATATCTGACATGAATTCACTAATTAGTTTAAATGGATTCTACCACAACCACGTGGAGCGGTAATCACAAAGATTCACAGCAAAGCAAATAATATCTTTAAATAGCAGGGCTATATCCAGGATTTTGTTACGGGAAGTTTTGCAAAAAAAATCAGGAGGGGGGGGGGGGTACAAAAGACTGGTGACAATCAATGTTTTTTTGTGTAAAATGTTTACATGTATTTTCATTACTTTTCTACGAGTCGGAAAAAAAATTTCAGGTGGGGGGGGGGAAACCGGGTACCCCTCCCTGGATACGGCCATAGCTACAATGGTTAATATTTCCCACATGTAATGCAAAATTCGAAGGTAGTTAGAACTAAGTTTCCTTTAGAAAATACATTTATTATGCAAGTTAGGGGCTTAAGAATAAAGAGTAAGGGGTTTTTTTAAAGAGAAAAACGAGGAAAATGATAAATAAATGAGGTAAAAAACACAAATAATGTAAAAATAACAAATTAAAAGGTAAAATACCTGTTACCTACCTACCGCAGGAACATAAGGAATCCCTTAACATTTCTCACAGTTATAGTTAAGGGTCTCTTCCAGACCCCATGTTTAAAATGGTCTAATCCCCGTAAAGGCTTGATTTTGAAAAATCTAATTTCTCAGAATTTATAAGTGGCCTCAAGAACCTGAGTTGCTTAGTATTTTTTCTTCGTAAACCCATTTACGCAAAGACTAAGTATAAAAATTGATATACCAGTGGACAAACTTTAGGGGATTAACAATATAATAAGAAGGGCAAGAGTATGATTAAACGAGTAAGAAATCGACAAAAAAAAAAAAAGAAACGTTTTCAGCCAGTGAACAGAATAGGAGAAATACAGATATTTTGACTAAGACGATGCAAGAAAAAGGTTTAAATAATATAAACAGAAAAAAACAAGTGCCTATGGAGAAGAAGGCGAATATAACGATAAAATGCTTTTATTCACTTTTCTTTCACGGGTGTTTGTTTTTATTTTTCAATTTGTAGTTTTCTTTATTTTTTTCAATTATTTTTGTTCTTGTACTGATGATGGCTTAGCAGAAGTCTCTGTCGAAATATCTGTGCTTTTCTTATTTTGCAAGTAAAAAAAATTACTAGTTTTTTTTATCATCATGCGCAGCCAGAATTTTCTCAGATCTCATTTATAGGAACAAGAGCATACCTTCAAGCAGAGGGACATCGAAAAAGAATGGCAGAGAATTATCTTTCCAGAGCACCTTAGGAAAGAACAGGATTTGACCACATTGGGTCTTTTTTTGTGGCAATCTGTTTCTATACAATTATATTTTAGTAGCTTAGCCGTGAAGCGGAAATTAAAAAGGGAACCAATAACATACATTCAACACTCAAATCATAGCCGGTGCTCTGATTCAATTAACGTATCTTTGATTGATGATTGTCAAAAAATTATGAATTCATTAGCGGCTGCATAAGATATCCTGAAACGTGCCTCAATTGCTTTTTTGCTACAAAATTTAGATCAATCAGGGCATTAACAAACTTATTAAGCCCGTAGTTTCCCTTATCTGATCTGGTAGTTTTGACATTTCAAAAATTCCCATTCAAAATGCTGTGTTGAAACATTTAAGCCTCAATGTTTGCAGAATTCACTTGTCGATGTGGAATTGAACAAAAAGACAAAGAAAAACGTATAAAATTTACTAATTTAGTTTTTAGCAGCATTATTATGATAGGATTGACGCTATCAACCTTCGTCAATCATTGATGATTGCTATCAGATTTACAGTTTTAAGCATATAGACTTGGGATAATAGACCCAGTCAAGAGAAACATATGAAGGGCATTAAAACATATAGTCGAATAATAAAGGGTTTATAAGGTAAGCAATGACCATTGAAGGAGCCAAGCAGTCGCATAATTGGAGCTGTGCATTTGCCCACCCCCTTTATATTTTAAAACATATCTTTTTGGGGGTATTTTCATTGAAAAATTCCATTTTTTTGGCATTTTCATTGAAAAAAACGACAAGTTTGTCCACCACTCTCTAAATCTAGATGTTAAAGATGTGCTTCACCACAACCCCCTCCACCCAAGTTTTCCTGAGTTGGCGCTATGGGAAGTGGCATTCACATGCTGCTGGAAGTAGCATTCACAGGCATGTAATAGTCTTAAATAGGTAGAATGAATTCCTTAATCAAAACATAAATTTTCCGATTCAGATGTATGTTCTGACCCATAGCCCCCCCCCCCTCCCCGTTTTATATAGTCTATAGAGCTGCATAATGGGTCTAATAAAATCTCACTTATGTAAGTTTAATAATTCCAATATTTCTGAAGTTCTGATGGCGCAACACAACTATCCATTAAGAATATTTTTTATAATACAATATTTCAATCCCATTACTTTCCGATGATCCTTGAGAAAACAACACGTTTTACTCCTGAATTCTAAAAAATTCATAAACAACCACTTAAAATTCCTGGACAACCTACCAGTTTCCTGGTATGGATAAAAAAAAATGCGCACATAGGTGAATAAATAGCCGATAAATAAATCAAATACTAAAATATATAAACGCATAAATAATAGTTACAGCTTAAACAAAATGAACTTGACGCCATTTCCAAACATTTCTAACTATCAAAAGAATAATCGGAATGAAGCCAAACTGGAATGTTAATAATAAACTTGAAAAGCGTAACACGTGTCCTATATAAGAAAAAAAAGTAAAAAGAGAAATAATAAATAAAACACACGAACTGAAAGTCCTAAATCAAATGTAAATAAAACTTCAAAAAGACAAACACTGGTAACACTGGGCTGTAAATAATTATAACATACTTTAGTTATAAAAAGAATGAGGGCTGTTAGCTGTAATTGACTTCTCACCTAGCCAAATGGAAAATATAGTCTGCAAAACTCCGGGACAATTAGTTTACAAAGTCCAAGTGTCACCATTTATCAATAATAACAATAATAATAAAAATAGTAAAAAGACCAAAATTGCAGAGCGCAAAGGTCAAATCTAGAGACATAATCTGATCCTATAGTAACAAAAATAATATCAATAGCAAATTTCACTTTAGTATATGTACCAGCTTTGGGGGAGGGATATCAGGACCCGAAACCATCCGTAGACCCAGCTGGTAGGGACTGAGTCCCCGCAGTAAACACTGAAAAAATTATATTCAATCCACAAACGTTTACTTTTACTATGTTAAAATTTCACTTAAATCAAAACGATGAGTACCTACCCTCTCCAGAAAAATAAAAAGCTTGGCACCCATAACTTAAGAACTTTTCCATGGATATGTATTCCGAGGAATATTTATATTTCCTGAAAATTCGTTTGAAATTATGAATAGGCGCTGAAAGTGCAAAAAGAAAACAAGATAGTCCAAGATTGGCATGCCGACTTGGCAAACCTCCAAAACCATTATTATGTAGTAAAGTAAGGGACAGTTTTGGTCCCGAGTATTGTTTGAAACTAACACAAAAATTTATGCGTGGTGTGGTGGTAGATAAGGTCAAATTGTCTTCTATTATTAGGTAAAAGCTATTGTTGATAAATTCCTAGCTATGTTGTTGCCTTAATAAAATCATTGGATAGTACAAATTATTACTATTAAATTTGTATTTAGTGTTTTTATTCAATGGATGGTTTGCTACCCACTTTAGTGTTAAAAACAGATTTTTGTGTATGGCAACGACCCTGAAGTACAATTTTAATCTTTACATCTTACTTTATTGTTTTGTATCTTGGGTAATTATGATTTATTTCATGTTTGAAGTTATCAAAAGAAATAATTTGTATAAATTGTGAAATCTGGATGAGAGGTAAAATTTGTATGCTTGTTCATTTACTTCGTTACGCAAATTACGTTCACTTGCTTTGTTATGTTTACTTCATTTACTTCGTTAAATTTATAAGTTTTATCTGGGGCGTAATTTGCTATAGAGCAGGGGGCAACTGTCCCCTCCAGACCCCAGCAGAAATTTAGTTTCTGCAAAAAATCTTGTCAAAACTAAAATAAGCCTGCATAATTCAAGCATCCACAGAAACGGGTCAGTTTTTCTATAGGATATCTTTACCTTTATAGTACTATATGGTTAATTTTTCACTGTCACTTTCACTTGAGTTGGGAAAATTGGCTCCAACTTTGCCCCCCCCCCCTCAAGATTTTGATAAAATTACGCCACTGAAGTTTACTCAAAGTGAACAATATTAAAATAACCTTCAGATATCATGTTACAAGTGTTTTAAAGTTTAACTGATTTTTCACACAGAAAGAAATTTAAAATTAATTATAATAGAAAGTATTGTATGAAAAATAGCTTGAATTCTTTTTTTACTTCTAACTAAATGTAGAGTAAGTACATCAACGTTTCGGAAAGGAACATACTATTTTAGCTTCGGGTTCATCACGATAATGCTCATTATTCACGTTATTTTGCCTAGCCACTATTAGCATCAATGAAAGTAACAAATACACCTGAAACCATTAATTACCCACCCCATTACGGGGGGAATCCATTCTAATGCCTCGTCTTGACTGATATGATTTACCCTGCCAGCAGCATTTTTGTAAGCGGATCGTTTTTGAACCGGCAGCTATGATTGGACAGTCAATATAACTGGACAGCCTTCGATTATTCTGACAGCTATGATTGGCTGTCCAGTCGAAGCCAGACGTGTTGCTGGCAGGTTGAATACGAGGCAGGGTGAAGACGAGGCTTAACAAATCTACTTACATTTCAGTTGGCAGTTTTGCTTGATATTACTCAGTCAACATTGCACGACAAAGGACTTAGTCACTACCAGTTTTAACTCTATCAGATAACAGCACAGAATATCAACAATGTTAATTTATAATTGGTTCTTTTTCCAAAGCAGGGTTGTCACATCCAGTTGAACTGTCTTCTGGCGTTAGACTTCTCGTAGTTAAAACACTTCCGTTTGCTAAAAATAAAGAGGATTCGTGTTCAAACTGTACCTCTGGATCTATAAATTAAAAGAAAGAAGAGAGACACAAAGTGTAATAGCGCTATAAACGTAAGGGCCATGGCAAAAAAAAAAAAAAAAAAAAAAAAAAAAAAAAAAAAAAAAAAAAAAAAAAAAAACACACCCATAAATAATTGACAATAAATGAACAAAGAAAAGCATAAATCCCAAAAATACACTTCTGTGTTCCATAGTCTGAGAAATCGCCCTAAATTTTCCATACTTAAAAGAATTGATCACACATTACATTCATTAGCCATTCCTCATCAAACCTACACTCTCCATTTGCTTCATTTCGCAACTCACTCAATTCTTCAAACTCATAAATCCATGGCCCACTCTTTCATCCATGCTTCAATACATTATGGAAGCATGGCCTCCTACTCCCTAAATAGGTCATTTTTACCCCAAGTGGTAAAATATTCCCCCTTAATTCAATAATATGCTTCAAATTCTCCTTTTAGGAATATTACACAAGGTCAAGCTGTTAACAAACAGCTTGTTTGTTAACAGACATTTCTCACCACGGCTTCCAGCATCCCAAATTTCCCAAAACGATAATTTCGGTTCTCCAAAATTTCCTTTAAACTTAACGTTCGTCAATACATGAACGTCAACACAAAAATACAAACCGCTAACCCCTTAAAGATCTCGGAGAGACTTTGAAGGACCTAATTTGTTTTTGGAAAAATTTGGTAAAACCCCGACGAATTTAGAAAGCACTCTTCCTCACTCATCTTCTAATAGTAACAGCCTGATGTAAGACGCTTGTATAACTCAAACACCACTACAGTAGGTTCATAAAAGTAATTCTAAAGAATAAGATCTTAGATTGCACAATCTGTCATCTTAAGAAAAAAAATACGCATAGCAAGTCTTCTAGAGGGTACTTCTCCTCCTCTCAGGCTACGCCCATGCACCCTTCCCCGGAAAACAATCGTTTTAGATAAAATTACCCTAAGCTTGCCACTTCATTCTCTGTAAGTAATTTTTGGCACAGAATAATTGGGATTTATTACAAGAAATGTTTTTCAATTATGCTATTTTAAAGTGAAATACATATGCAATAGTTGGAAATAGGTATAAATAAGGGAAAATTCTTATTTGATCGTGAACATTTTTACCTTCTATTTTGAAACAGTTTTGAATTAACCAACAAATTTATAGCGCCTGTTCAGCCAACAGATGGACGAGGGCCAGTCTGTATCAAAGACCACAAATAAAGGCCTTAAAAAATGAACCGCTAACTAAATTTAAACTCTTATCAATACGAATAGCAGCGTTTTGAGAGTGGGGCTGCAACTAAATGCATTAAGATAGTTAACCGGTTTTAGAGGAAAATACAAACAAAATGAAAAGCAAAGCTAGATATAGAGGAAAACGAATACGCAGAAGAAATTGAAAATTGTATTATGCATTCTTACACCATGAATTGATCAGCAGAATTTGCATCCATTGGCTTGAGCAGGTGATATCCAGAGGAAGCTGAGACGCTCCCCCATTCCTAGTAGGGGGTTAACCCCCCCCCCCACCCACTATAATAAAATGCATTATTCTATCCGCAAAAATTACTATCACAGTTAAAAAGATCAACAACCCCAGGCTTTGGGAATTCCCAAGCATGCCCAAGGATTCTAGCCTTAGTCAATGACACTTTATTCTACACTGCATCGCAAGAAAATAAAAATGAAAATTATATTATCCTTTTTACACCGAGGCTTTAATAGAGAATTATGCATCCATTAGCTTGGGGAAGGAACACCTAGAGGAAGATGAGACACTCCCTCACTCGCAGTATAGTGTTAGCTCCTACAAGAACATAATGCACGGCTTTATCAGCAAAAAAGTACCATCGAAGTTTACATCCATTGGCATGAGCAGATGATATCCAGAGGAAGCTGTGACGCTCCCCCATTCCTAGTATAGGGCCAGCCCTTTAAAATAAGAAAATGCATGATTTTATCCCCAAAAATGTACTATTGAAGTTAAAAAGATCAACGAGCCCAGAGATGCTTTGGGGGTTCACAGGCATGCCCAAGAATCCTAGCCTTAGTCAACAGCACTTAACTCTACGCTACAATACAAGAAAAAAAGAAAAGAAGAAAATTATAGTATGCTTTTGACACTAAGGCTTCATCAGGAAAGACGAAGCTAAGACCTTCGCCCATTAGCCTCTCACTAAAATAAGATTTACTTATTCATTCTCACTAAAACAGAATGTATTAAAAAGACGAACAGTTCCAAAGGGGCTTTGGGGATTCCCAAGCCTCATCAAGGATCTTGGCCCCAGTCGACGACAATCCACTGTATTCTGCATCGCAGAGCCTTGCGATCGACGGAATTACACTTCCGCCAAAAAAGCGTTTTTAGAAGAAAAACAATAAAATAGTACAAGTGTACTGAAGGTGGATCGCTGCTTTTAACACAATAGACTAGTTTTACAGACTGAGCTGGAGGCCAAAAATGAAGAAGACAAAACCCGCCTAGTTAAAAAAAAATACAGTTTAAGATAGTTTCAATTAAAAGCGCTATATTCTAAAAGATATGATGTGTACTTTTCAAGAGAAAAAAAAAACGTTTTAGGCACAATTTCTATCTTGAAACTAATGCATTAATAAGACGGTAATGTGCAATCATGCTGAAGATGATATCAATGGACAAATAAAAAACTGAGCTTAGTTTCTTGATCTTTGACGAGGAGAAGAAAGCCGTTCTTTTGTGGCATCAAGAAGTGAATTAACTATAATGAAGTTTTAGCGTTAATTGTTTGCCTACTGATTATGTTTTGTAGTTCATTGTTAATAAAATAACAATAAATGGTAAACTAATCCCTAATGGTTGCTATCAATTTCAAAGGTCACATTACCCATTTCAAAGACAATCTGAACAACTTCAGAAGATGTTTGACAGACTAATAAAATGATTTGTCCCAATTAAACTGTTATTAGTACGTCTTGCTTAAACAAAATGTAAAATTAAATTTATTATGGGAATATAAGAAAGGTGCAGACAGGATTACTGTCTTGAATTTAACGCATTTCTATTTCACATTCTATCCATGATTCCTTTTTTTTGTGACGCAAAACAGCTCGCTAGAAATGTGTGAGGCAAAAATACAGAACTATCCACATACGATTAGCCCGAAGCATCAGTTACACGTAGGTACAATAAAATTCCAATACGACGAAAGCTATAAATTTACTCAACAAGAAAAACCAAGCATCACTTTTTGGCATTAAATAAGAGGATTTATTCTCACAAATACTATATATTCCTTTCAAACTTGAAATATTTTTTTACTTTAGAAAGACCACGATTTTAACTATATCCCCGAAGTTTGATCAGTCAGACAAGACTTCAATCTCATAACTCTTTCTCATGCTGCCTGGAATACTATGCCTAATCCATCTGAAAAGGGTTACTCGTTTAGTTACTTCAGAAGAATTGTAAAAACATTTTTGATTTCTAGATATTTTTTTTGAATGCTCCTCTGCGTTTCATGTCCCTGGGCCAAGTTGGAACCGTGTGTTTGCACTGTCTATTCATATGGCACTTTGCTTCGGCTTGGTTTTCAGCAAGTCGTTTGAGGGAGGCTCCTCCTCATTTTTTTTTTTTTTAGTTTTTTCTCTTTGTCCCTACATTAGGCCTACTGGCCATGTCACCTCACAGGGAGGGGGGATATGATGATGCATATTTTTTATTGTTTATTATTGTTTGTATTCTTCTTGTTTGAATTGTTGTCAAGACAATTTCACATAATCTCATCACCAGAACTGGTTTCCGGGATTATTGTATGTTTATTGTACCTAAATCTTTATTTAGGTAAATCTTTGCTAACAAGCCAGGTTAAGTATTTCGGACCAGTCCGAGAATCGTTTTTTTTTTTCATCCAAAAGCACGACAGGAGTGGTAAATATAAACTACAGGTCATAAAATGCTGAACACAAGCAATAAACAAAGACAATTCTTTATTATCTTTCCAATTTGAAAGCATCACAGTTTTCACAAAAATGACAAAACCACAAAAAATCACAATGAGATTCTAAAACAGATATGGTTTGCTACCAAAAAAGGGAGCAAACTAAAAAAAAAAAAAAAACAAAAGTTATCAAGTGTCTCCAAAGCAAAAAAGAAAAATAGACAATGAAACTGAAATAAACTTGCCAGATAAAACAAAAACTTATTAGTTATGTTTAGGATCAAAACCAGATTTCACCGTATCCCCGTGCCGAAAACGAAATGATGCATCAAATATTTATATAGTTTTACGGGAAACAAGAACAGAGTCTCTAATAAGCCTTAACTTTTTTTTTGAGACATTAAATAATCTAAAATGCGTAAAAAATTACAGCGTTCAGCTGAACATCCTGTATGCTTCGGTAGTCGATCTTTCGCGAATTGCATCAACGAGCAATTTCAAATGCCATCACTCAAGATTCACACCCACGTTTTCACGAGGAATGTTCGCTTGTATTGACAATTTAATTGTCAGCTAAGTAATTTTAGCAGTTTTGTCAAGCCATTAGGAAAATTCCTACTTTTATCGGGCAAACAGGCAACTTTTAGGTATATTTTTTTCAAAAAAAACAGCAACAGTCATGAAAATTGACGGTTTGATGTCTTCAAAACAGCATTAACAGCCGTGACAACAAAAACAATCATGAATAAAAATTAGAGCAACTAAATTTGCGCATTAATGCAATTCATGATATTCTCATCCGCAATACGTTTTTTTAGTGTGAACCTATAGTTAGGTTCACATGGGACAATCTCTTCTTTGACTGAGGCTGCTGTTTAAAGAAAATAGAGTAAAGAAAGGATGATTTTTTCCACTCAATAAATTCCCTGACAGAGCAATTCAAATTAATACAGTCAGCGACCAAATTGCAACGACAAACGAATATTGCCCATAGGTGAAGGAGTGATGGATAAACAAATGGGGAACAAGACAGTGGTTGATTTTCTATACAGATTAACTGTCAAAGATATAAACACTTGGGTTGAAATTCAAATTCAGTGAGACATTATATAATCCTTAGTGAGATTTCACTTTGACAGACCCCCATTAATATTAGCTCCCCATTTTCACTTATAGGTATATTAAGCTATTAAAAAGATTAGACCCTGTGACAGATTTTAAGTTTTATTAACACCGGGAAAACCCTTTTCGACGATATTTTTGTTGTTTACTGCGAAAAATGTATTATTACTCTTTTTAAATCTTTAAAATGACACAGATTCTGAACCTGTAAATATATTTGGATTGAAAGTACTAAAACAGCGAATTAAAAGTGAAATATAGGCTTCCATATTTTTTTTTCAAAATTTAATTACTCATAAAAGCTATCTATACCATTTGTAGCTATTATTTCAATTTCATATCTATACACAAACAAAAAATGGCTCAGACTGGGCTGGAGAGACAAGGCATGTTTAAGTAAAAACTAAGCTATATCAAAACGTATCTAACGCTGGACTCCCTGGGCCCCTCCTATGGTACACATTAGTTAGTCATTGATTTTTGACACACGTTTAGTATTTTTTCAAGATTAAATTTTGTTTGAGTTAGTTTAAGCACTTTTTTGCCTTAAAGAATGACAATCAGCGAAAGTGAATGTTTTTGAACGGCAAAGCAGCCGAAAATTCTGGTGCAAAGTGCTAAGACTCTCTAACCAGCAACTAGGACGTCCATGCTTTATCCAATTAAAAAACGCCAATAACGTAAGTTCATGGTTTGCGCACAACGAAAAGAAAACGCTAAGTCTGTCTAGCCCTTAAGAATTGAACAAAGATAAACAAGATCGTAGGCTTTGTTTTTAATGGAATTTCAATTGTTCTTTCATTCAAGGCCATTTCCTTTTTCTTTAACAAAACCTACGGCCTTTTCTTCAAATTAATATATCATACAAACTTAAGGCAATAGCAAACTATAGAAAGAATGGACACAATCATTTTATTGATGATTTTCCTGACTACTTTGAAAACCACCAAAGTTTAGCAATTTTGCAAGAGGACTGAGCTTGAGCAACAAACTTTGGCAAATTGACATATAAATATTCGACCTATCACATAGATGAATAAAAAAAAACTTAGGAAAAACAAATAAAATCCACAAAAACCTCTAGAATAATTTGATAATTGCACAAAGGGCAACAATTAGGCACAAGCCAATATACATGTATGTTTAATGAGTCTAAGCCCCAGTTAAAGTAAACAATTTTGCAAGATTCCACTTTTTACAAAAGTGAACAAAAGAGAGCGTTTTTTAAAGCTTTTGCCCGTTCTTCATTTCCCCCTTTCTGGTATCTAAGTGGCATTGGCATAAAAGACTAAGTGGCATTAAAATGTTTAGCCCAATAGGGCGCACCGAGGTACAGTCCCGCCAAAGCACATTTTAATTGGTCAATAATTTGGATGTCATTTGGCCAACTTCAACTAAAAAAGGCCAATGAAACCAAATTTTTTCCCTAGTTCAAACGGACACATTAGTGTTCTTGTAGCAAGTAAATATGCTAGAAGTCAGATACAGCAAAATTGATATAGCTGACAAAAAAAAAAAAAAAATTTTTTACATTATTCTAGGGTGTAACACTTCTGGTATGCATTTTTTCAGACGTTCGAAATATTTCAGCGCCTGGAATAGTTTGTTAAGATGCACAGATGTACCTCAAATAAAGCACAGCGGAAAAGACTTGTTCAAGTGCACTTGGCATGTTTGGATTTGAACTTTATCAAGAAACAAAACCGTTCTTCGGACTATATTTTAGTGTTCGTCAAGATGAACACATATTTGGTTTCAAATATTTTAATGGTAGACATTAACGGCTTTTGTCCACAGATCTTCAATTATTGCCACCAAAGGCTGAGTTTTTTGTAAAATTTTTGTGGAATTTCACGCCAAAATCATTCAATTCCTTGTTACCCGATAAAAGAGAACACTGGACTCGGGTATAAGTTAATATAAATTTACAAGCAATGCAAAACAAAAACCATACACTTACATATATGAGTTGAGATCTAACGACTCAAAAAGGTATTTTAGAAATTAATACAAAGACGTCTGAAGTACATTGAATTGAGTTTATACGAAAATTGACGGAAAAAGATTCAGTTTCCGTAGCCTTCAACGTTACTTTAGGACACAACATTAGCTTAATTGAAGAAGGCTAAGGAAGCTTTACCTGAGGTTGAATAATAATTTAAAAATTTAATAATAGCTGCATTTTTTTTCAACTGCACATGTACCTGAATTTCTGACAGCTTAATTTTTATAATCGCCATCTAATCGTTTTTTTTTCAGATAAATTTAACTCGCTAGAAAATAGTTTGTACAACAGGGAGACATACAACTTAAATTAACATAACTGCATCTTGTAAGGAAATTTTTATAGAAAAGCAAACTTTAAGGAAAACATTTACAAAAGAAATAAGCTAGGCCTGAAGCCTTGCGGAATTCAACCCCCCCCTCCCGCCAAAAAAACAAAAACCTAGTAGGATTCTTTAGAGCGAGTCCTAATTCAGTATAACTATCCCTTTGAAAACACTTAATCCCCAAAGCTGCATGCAAAGAGGTACTCTAAATCACAGTGGAGGTCCTCAACATTGTGATCACTTGAATTTCAATAGGTAATAAAAAAGGTGAAACAAAATTCGTTTCGAATCACAAACAATTTTTATCAATGATTACTAGAGATAGTCTCTGATAAACATATGGGCATAAATAGTCAATGAAAATGTTTGTCTAAACAAACAAATAGTTAAACAGCTGTAGTCATCATTTCTCACCAAAATTCCCGTTAGAGGTCTATTTCCAGTTGTTTTAAGGTCTCTCTGAGAGCAAGACTCTCATATAAAGATTTCCCAAGAGAAATAATACTGTTGAGCTGAATCAAACATACCCAGCACAATATTTCCGACCAAGACCAGATTGACAAAAATCACAATTAGTTGGCACACTTGAGTGCATTATCACCGGAGGCACGAGTACATATAAAAAAAATACAGCTATTATTTCCAATTTATATCGTTACAAAGGTAAAGAAAAAAAGACAGAAAAATGAATCACAAAACTAGATATAATAGGCCAAGATCTGAGATGTTTGTGTGATCTGTGATCCATGGGCGAAAAATGGAAGGTAACTTATGTATCACGTGCAAGAATCAAACCTGAATCGCTATCGGGAGTCCGTTGACCACCAGTTAGGGCTTCAATTTCTTCACAGTTTTGTTCCGAACCTATCGGAAGACATCCGTATTAGAGAGAATTTTGGAATTTTTCACGTTAAAAACGCATTTTTTAGTTTAAAGGTTCAAAAGCAGTTTTTGCGATTATATCTATTGTGCGGTTGACGCCAGATGTAAAACCAATAATTGTGCATCTGGGGGGATGTTTATGATCAAAGGATCTGATTAAATTTAATTTTTCTTAATTTGATTTGATTAAGACGACATTTTAAGCGGCTTAGGGGAACTTGCTCATCCACTTCTACCCCTCTTTACGCAAGTGGTAGCAACTCATAAATGATGTTGAGGGAAATCATTAGCAATAAAATAGAAATGGAAATGGTAGTAGTAGCTATAAACATGTTTTATTATATAGTTTGATTCTTCTAATTATATTTTTTATTTATTTAAAGGAGAAAATTAAATGAAAATTTAATAAGGTTTACTAGGTATAGTCACCGTGTTTCTCACTACTGTGTTTGACAAATGTTTTCTAATTATGTTGAAGTAGAAAAAAAAGTCAAGAAAGAGAGACAGAAAGAAAAAGAGAAAAAGCTTTTTTAGCACAGAAAAAGCGGTGAGTCACAATTTTAATTAAGATAAATCAAAAACCTCTGTAGCTTCGACTTAGGCCAAGAGAGGTCTCGACAATGTTGCCAAATTAGAAGTAATAATGTTATTAGTATGCATCTAATCATCTAAAATATTATTTTTAAAGACAGGAAGCAACTCAAATTGATTATCGAATTAAATGCATCTATAATATTATTTGTAAAGACAGGAAGCAATTCAAATTGATTATCGAATTAAAGTTAACGGTAATTCAGCACAATGCATCATCAAATCCTTTTAAAGGCAAGACAGAAACAGAAAACTTATAGAAGCACTACTAGTAAAATAATAATAAAAAAAAATAATAAAATACTTCAATAATTAACATTTTATTTCAATACAAGTTTAAATCAAACGCAAAACTGTCAATTCAATTTAAGGTAAATAAAAAAACATTGCAAAACTGGCAAAGTAGAATGTCAATTAAGTCGCTTAGATGGCAAATCGATTAACTCCATAAAAAAAGTGAAAAAAAACTAAAACGACTTAATCACTGCGAGAAGAAAAATCATTTTTGTATTTTTAGTCAGAAGGCCATTTCAAGGTGGAGGGTTATCAAATCAAGATCACGTGTATTTAAAAAACTTGTGCTCAGACCAATATTGTAGGCAATAACATTTTTTTTTTCGTTGCACAGAGAACTTATCAGCTTTTTCAGTCACGTCAATTGAGGGGGGGGGGGGAGGGGGTACCTGCACCCCAGGGTCCTCCTTTAGATTTTGATTTTTTTTTTTTTAACATTTTCATTGAGAATGTTTTTTTGTTTTTTTTTTATAGAAAAAGTCGTACAAAATTCTCCTAGATTTGAAAAATATACTCCCTCCCCGCAATTTCCGTGAATTGACACTGCTGGCTTTTTTCTACAACACCTTTGTAGGTTTCGACATGAACACCACCGGATTTTTTCCTGTCATCAAGTCAGCCAACAACTTATTAAATACCCGAAGAAAAACAAAAGTAAGATTAAAAACTTCTCAATCAATAATAATTCAGAGATGGTAAATATTACCTAGATTCAGCCACATTCAAAATTTTAGTGCATTTCGAGCGAACCCAAAACTCTACAAAAATTGCCTCAGATCGAATAAGAAGTTATAACATTAGAGTTAACATTATTGAAAGTTTTAAACTGAGACTTGCAGGCCTCTCAGAAATTAAAGACAATCTATATTATGTAATGAAAAAGCATTGAAGCATATTTATTGATATTCACTCCAATCTAGACAATATGTGTTCTCAAAAACACCACAGTCAAAGCCATGAAACAGAATCTAAATTCTTTCCATGGGCGTAGGCAGCATATTGTCTAGGGGGGAGGGGGCAGTCGATAGTGTGATGGAGTTTTATCAACTGCTTTTTCCAAACCATCTGCTTTTTCAGCCATATCTAATGCAAATTTGAAGGTCTAGGGGGGGCAGCTGCCCCCCTTCCTACGCCCATGATTCTTTCATCTTGAATATGAAATAAAATTGGCATTATGCAGCGAAACTGTATTGAAGTTTAATATATTGGTGTCTATTGAAGTTTATGCCATAATCTATTCCACCAGAAACACCGTAGTCAAATCCCAAGTTAAAATACATAGTCCCTTATCTCAAAATAATGAAAATATTCAAAGCAGAAATAAGATTACATTGCATTTAAAGTTCAGTTTTATATATGTGTTTGAAAAATCTGAAATGTAATGCCACTGACAGGAGAGGGGTGGGATTTAAAAATAAATATACGCATATACATATATATATATATATATATATATATATATATATATATATATAATATATATATATATATATATATATATTATATATATATATATAATATATATATATATATATATTATATATATATATATATATATATATATATATTTATATATATAATATAGAAAAGAAAATCGATATTATGCAGCCGAACAGTGTTGAAGTTTGCACGCTAATATATATACCACCAGAATCTCCATAGCCAAAAGCCTTAAGCCAGAGGTTACGGTTTCTCATCTCAAAATTCAAATAAGATTGATACTATACAGTGAAACTATATTGAAGTTCGTATTGATGTTTATTAAGACTTAAACTTGCTACGTACTACCCAACTGAACATAGTGAAAACCCTGAATTAGGATTTGCAGTCTCTCATCGAAAAAAAAAAACAAAAAATACATGAAATCGATGTCAGCAAAGCTGCATTGAAGTATATTAGATAGGGGATGACTCCTCTAGAATCGCCGTAGTCAAACATCCTAAACTGACATTTAAAATTTCCCATTTCGAAACTGAAAGAGCAGGGATAATATCAAGCACAAGTATGTTGAAGTGTACTGTTGGATTGTACCTGAAGAGCGATTAATGTTGTAGACATCATAATATAAGAAATTATTATTACATAAAAAAACTTGATTAATTTCTCCATGCAACGAAATAAAATATTACGCTTACCGACTTAGGCTTTAAATGACAACTTTTTGAAATATACATATCCTTTCTAGATTATACCCAATAGATTTTAGCGCGGAAAGATTGAGACTCCGAAAAAAACAAAATGCGGTTTCTGATTTGTACTATTAGTCCTTATTTTTTCTTCAGAAAAATTTGTTTTAAATATACAAACCTAGATTGCGTCCACTAATTTTCATTCAAAAGAGTCTCTTCAATCAGAGTCAATCAAGTGCTTTGACGCAAAAACATTAAAAAAAGAAAGAAAACTGGAGTTAATCCATTTGGCTTCCGAACTGCCAAATTTAAAAGAAGGAGGAAAAAAAGCAAACTAAAGAAGCATAAACAAAACAAACCAAAATTGGTTTAACAAACAGATCACATGGAAAGGAGTCTTTTATCCTTCCATATTTCGCCAAACATGCCCCACAGAAGCACACAAACATAAAAACAATAACCTAAAAATCCAACAAAACTAAACCCAAGACAAAACAAAAAAATAAACTAAATCTAAAAACAAACGAAGAAAATAAATGACAACTGGAGAAAAAAAGAAGCAAAAACCTATTAATAAAACACTATAATGTAGAACACTTTACAGTGCTGCGGTCAAGAATTACTTATTTAGAATGATCATTGGGAGAAGGGACCCAATTCATAACATTAAAATAATAATATAAGAACTGTTAAAACCTATGACATAAAACCTTACATTAAACTGGAATTATAGGTTTAGCAAGTCGTATCCTAAGCTTTTAAGTCGTCAGGACTCTGTTTTAGAGAAAAGAAGATAACTTTTCGGCAGCACCTGCTGCCAATAAATACAAAACTGTTTACTCTGCCTCGTATTGGTTGAAAAGTTCGGGTGACGACTAGGATTGCAACGCTGAAAGAATGAATTTATTCCCGCCAAACTTTTCTCTCCTGAACCATCAAGGTTGCAATCTGCATATTATCTCATGAAGACTTACAATTAAGCACATTTATGTTTTATTTTCTTCTAGTGTTGCTTCAGTAAAGTTTTAGGAACCATACGAGTTCCATGCGGTACAAATAAAAAAAGAAAAAAAAGATATAAGATAAAAAAGAAAAAAAAATATATAGAGGTTCAAATTCAGACCCAGAAAAAATTCTTTCTAAACATTAAAACAGGAGGTAGTCTTCTTTTCTAGTTTTCTCCAGTCTAGAATATTGTAAAAAAAAAAAATGACGGCAACCCCCTTTGGTTAGTTACATTTAATGACTCTACTCTTTTAAAGACAGCACTAAGGAATCAAAAGTGACTTTTTATTCTGTTGACTGTGAATGGATGTGTTACTCTTAATCCTCGTTCACAAGGATACTTAGCTAGATGTCGATTTTCAGCCATCGTCACTTTAGACCAGTTAGGGTTACATATAACCTGAATAGCATTATTACTGATAGACTATGATTATGCTTAGAGATGTGATGTGTAGCTAAGCATGAATGTGAATTGGACTTAATAGGACTTTATGCTGATTTTAAATCTGTTCTTTAGATCTTTTCTATACCACAGGTTATGAACAGTGATCCTTTAAGGTTTTTTTTTCATCCACCCGCAAAAAAATTGGAAAAGTTTGATCATATTCTTAGAGTTGGCTAAAGAATTGCGCTCGAAATGCTTCATAAATAGTTTTGAATTTCCTTTTTTTTTAAGTAGAAAATTTAGCCAAAAAGCGCAACTTTAGAAAATTGTTGCACGAAGCTGTAGGTGAGGGTGTAACTCTAAAAACAAATTTGAAATTAGTATAAGAATATAGAAAGATCACCAACTCATCCATAGTCAACAGAAATGTTGTTCTCCAATTTGACCACCGTGTTTAGAGCGCCAAAGCTGACAATTCTCAATCCGATAAATAATCTTGCGGCACTGAAACGCAGTCCTACCGAGTCTTCAGGGTCCCTTCTTTTGAGAATTACTCGAAAACATTTTTTTCTTTTTGTCATTTACAAAATCAATTGCATTTCTTCTTATCGAATTACAAATAAACAACAAGCAAAATATAAAATAAACCATTTTCTTGTAGATTCCATAAATCATATTACTGTTAATCTTAAACAAACAAAAATACAAAACTAACTACGTCTCCCTTAAAATAAAACACCAGACCAGTCTATAACTACAAAACCGTTTGATTAGTAAATACATAAGTTACACCTGGGTATCAAAAGTACACATCTCTATTTTTGATAAATTAATATTCAAATAATATATACCAATTAACCTTTCTCAGTTTTTACAAAAGAGAAAAGAAAAAAAAGTTGTGATATTTTGAAAAATCCAAGAGGCAGTAATAAACAGACAATTTCATCTGCGTTGAACGGAGCCTTGTTAAAACAGAGATACGACTTTTTGATGACCAAGATACTAGAAAGAATTTTTTTGTCCCCAGGTTCAAACTCCACAAAAAAATGTATAGCCTCTCTTTGTCTACAGCCTATTCTAATCGATCAACAACATCGTCTATCATCTTACGTAAAACAGCGTTTAACAAAAACTTTGAGCGAGCCATGTTATTAAATTTACTTTAAATTATCTATTTATTATATATTCAAGCATGAATCAATAGTATCAGAATTCTTCTTGTTAAAAAGATATGTAAAATACACAAGGAATTCCAGCATTGGGTTTCCAGATCAAAGCTTGTCAGATATGGTTTTAATTACTCTTAGTAGGTATGTACACGCGAGAAATTTGGGGAGGGGAAAACAAGAGGCGTTAAATCAAAATAATATAACAAACCACTAGCCAAATCGTTAGAATTTCTATATCTAAAGGAAGGGTAGATTAAAGGGCATCCCCCCTTCAGAGTACGCGCATGACTCTTAGTCATTAACTAGAGTCAAAAATAGTCAAAAATAGACATTTGACAGATAAACTAGAATAGGCTGAACGAAAGAAAGCGATGTTAATAATTCCTAGCTCAAGTAAAACCGATCCCAACTAATGGAAAACCCAGCCAATCACGGATAATGACCGGACTAACCTACTCCTGAATCTTTCGACGGCGAATCATTCAATTCAATCGCATCGTACAATGAAACAAGGACAGCTTTCGGGTCTGCAATTCAAATATAGACTAAAAAAAACTAAAACTTTCCTTTTTTAGTGTTTTGAACTGAAAGGAGACGCTACGTCGGGAATGAGAATTCCCTATAAAATCCATATCCTAATAGGTGGTCCCTCTGATCCCTGCTTTCGGGTCTGCAATCCAAATCGAGTTTCAAAGAAAAAGAAAAAAAAAAGAAAAAAAAAAAAAGTTTTGAACTGAGAGAAGACACTGCGTCAGGACTGTGTTATCCCAATGAAATCCCTGTAGTCTGTTTATTAGCGACAACTGATAATTTCCTTTAGCTGTAGAAGATAAAACCAGGGAGGCTTCTTGAACGTTAGGTAGGGGTTCTTCCCAACTCCCTTAACAGACTGTGCGTTTCTACGGATCCTGTTCCAACGAACTGAACATACTAATTAATTTAATGTAGCAATGCAATGCAAGTTCATATCGAACATAAATCACCATGGAAAATATTTTACACTCCTTTAGTACCCTTTAAAGTTGATTCTTTTAACTGAGAATTTTGCCTTAGCTATAAGAACGGGAACGTTTCTCTACTATTAGCAAGGCATTCCTTTAAGATTTCTGAAACTACATTCATAGTCTTCTGCGTGTTAATTCCCTGCGGATTGAAGACCTTAGATAATTAATATAGCAAAACAATACACATAACCGTAGTTAGTACAGTTAGCTGTACACAACATAGTTAGTACATTATGCTTACGCATAGTTAGTACATAGTAATACATATAACCAAGTTATAGCCATAAATAACTTAGGTTTCACAAATTTCAGGGGGGAGTAATAGACCTTACTCTGGGTTCTTCTGATTAGAAGCTCCTGATCTCCCTATTTATCTTTGAAATTTTGTATCCAAATAGACTTTTATAAAATGACTGCCTTTGCTAATTACGTACATTATAAATACTTATAATTATAATAAATACATTAATTATAATACATTAATTATAATAAATACATTTACCATAATCGTTTCTAATATAATATTAAATAAAAAACAAGTTTTTTTAACTGAAAGTAAGGAACGACGCTAAAACTTAAAACGAACAGAAATTATTCCGTATATGAAAGGGCCTGTCCCCTCCTCAACGCCTTGCTCTTTACGCTAAAGTTTTTCATTGTTTAAAAAACAGAGTTGTGAGAAAGTCAAACTTTAGCGTAAAGAACGAGGCGTTGAGGAGGGGACATCCCCTTTCATATACGGAATAATTTCTGTTCGTTTTAAATTTTAACGTCGTTCCTTACTTTCAGTTAAAAAAAAACTTTTTGAATTAATGCAGGTTTTGATTTCAGCTCACCGTACATGAATAATTAAAACAAATTTCAATATTAATTTTACTTTTATTTGGTTAAATGGTTTTCTCGAAACCTGTTTAATTTTATTTACGAACTTTTTTATTAGTAATAAATATACGTAACTTACGAATTAACTTACGTAACGAACTTCTATATTCATATATTTTTAATACGTATATTAGAGGGTTCGCCACCTAGTCAATACCTTGCTCTTTAAGCTAAAGTTCGAATTTTGTTCCAATTCTTTAAAAATGACCCCTTAATCACAAATGCCGTTCATTAGAATAAATAGCTCTTATGAAAGTACTAAATAATCTCTGGCTTAAAGAGCGAGGTATTGACTAGGGGGTGAACCCAATCATATACGTAATGTTTTCTGTCGTTTTATGTTTTGATGTTGCTCCTTACTTTCTGTTGAAAAACTTGTTTTTTTTAATAATAAATTTCTGATCTTTTTTTAAATAATGCTGGGAAATCCGGCGCCCCCTTCATAGCAATGTCCCTTCCCCCATGAAAACTTCCTTCATGGAAAGATCCACCCACTTTACCCCCGACCCACTCCCCACCCCACCCCTCACTACCAGGAAAAATCCCCCCTGAAAACGTCTGTATACTTCCCAATAACCAATACTATATGTTAACATTGGGTAAAGTTCATAACTTTCAGCCCTCCCCCCGGGGACTTCGGGGGATTAAGTCATCCTAAAAGACATAGTAATCATACTTTCGACTATGCTGAATAAAATGGCCATCTCAAAATGTTGATCGGGTGACTTTGGGAAAAAAATGAGCATGGGAGGGGGCCTAGTTGCCCTCCATTTTTTGGGTCACTTAAAAAGGGCACTAGAACTTTTAATTTCCGTTCCAATGAGCCCTCCCACGACATTTTAGGACCACTGGGTCGATACGATCACCCCTGAAAAAAAAAAAAACAAAAAAACAAACATACAAACAAACAAATAAACACGCATCCATGATCTTTCTTCTGGCAAAAAATGCAAAATTCCACATTTTTGTAGATAGGAGCTTGAAACTTCTGCAGTAGGGTTCTCTGATACGCTGAATATTATGGTGTGATTTTGATTAAGGTTCTATAACTTTTAGGGGGCTTTCCCCCTTTTTTCGAAAATCAGCCAAATTTTCTCAAGCGCGTAACTTTTGATAGGCAGGACTAAACTTGATGAAACTTATATATTTGAAATCAGCATTAAAATCTGATTCTTTTGATGTATCTATTGGTATCAAAATCGTTTTCTGCAGTTTTGGTTACCATTGAGCCGGGTCGCTCCTTACTTACAGTTCGTTACCACGAACTGTTTGATTAAAACGTAAAAGGCGCACCAAGAGAAAGACATACCAATTTTGGGCAAACCAATCCTTATCACCAGCTGCGGTTTGCAATATTTCCAAGAAAAAAAAAAAAAAATTTCTTCTTTTTTATAAAGATAATATTTTTTTTTGTAATTAAAACAGCAACCTCTGCAGTCAATTGTTCAAAACCTCGAATTTTTACTACTTTTTTACGACCCCCTTGTGTCGTGCTTTTTGACATAATTCTCATTAATATGTAGATTATATTAATGCTTATGCATTTTACATATCAAAACTAAGTTCAAAAGTTTTAAGACCCTACTCCTTAGTTTAAGCCAAGACCTTCCATCATTATAGCAATGTGACAACAGAGTCTAATACAATGATGAGGGTGTAAAATCATCATTAATAATCTATTATTTCTAGTAAAATCTGATTTCTAAATACCATTTCTAATAAAATTAGTTGAGCAGCCATGGAGCAATTGGAGTTGAAAATGAACAGTCGTTAAATAGATTTTCACAACGTTCTGACAAATCTAATTTTATTCTATCAGAACTGACTTTGGTATATTTAGAATATAAAATTTGATCATCTCACCACTTCAGTATACTTGTAGCATAATAATAGATTTTAATAAGAACAATTTTGTCAATAACTTTTTAGATTGTGAATGGTGTTAAATATGTAGGAAGAAAATGGGAAACGAATTACTGCCATCTAAGATTTACCATCGTAAAAATGGAAGATAACTAAAATGGTGCATTGAAGATATAAAACCTGGGTATCGGAATTAGTATTTTCTAACTTGATGCTAAGAATTAAATTGCAAATTGAAAGTTGATGAACCAAATTACAGAATTGCGAAATATGAATCGCCATTCGCATTCTCAGGAAAAGCATAATTTAACTTTCCCATTGAAATTTCCTATGACAGTAGAACGAAAATTAAGATATAAAACATGTTAATATTCTCCCAGGGTGTATTTTAATTATTTTAATTGAGAGCGATGGTTCCAGGACTTGCAACAATAGAACCGTTCTTTAAGTGACTTAAATCATCGTTTTTTTATTTTTGTGGGCTCAATTCATACATAGTTCCTGGCATAATCTGGCCAGAGCTGGTAGTGTTGTTAATCAGTAGAGGTTTTACTTAGAGCTAGTTAACACTATGATTGTGAATAATTTAAAATCATAGTTCTGTTAGTTCGGCTCAATAACTGTACTGACATACTTTACAAATGAAGGAACTAAGGTGCTCAACTAATTTAAGCATTTATGTTATGAGTGATTTTTATTGATTATTTTCAATGAGTTTGATCCTGTAAGAATCAACAGAAAGTTTTAAAATATACTTTGCCATTAAAAATAAAAGCATCTTAATATCTTAAATTCTAGCATTACCATGATTCATTTAGCAATAATTTATATGGCATTTTCACCCAATTGCTACCCCTGTAAAAATCAACTGAAAATTAATATTTAACATAAACCTTGCCATTAATAAATTCCACAGTTTCATTATCTCTCTCTGTTTCGAACCTTTAATTATGTCCTAATTTGTTAAAAGACAGCGGCTCCCGGTGTTCTTCGTTCTCTATAACGATATTTTCTCGTTCATGCCCCTTTTGAAGCCTTTCTAATAAAATAGGACATACAGCGCCAACCCTTTACTCCCTCTGATATTTTTAAAATTACCATTTCAACTAAATCTTGTACATTTTAAATATATTGAAAATAATTCAAGAATAGTGGCAGGTTTCATTGATATATCATATTTATAAATCATGAATTGGTCAAGTGTTCGACATTAAAATAATTCACGAGCCCTCCAAACCTGGCACTTTAGTCCAGGATGTGAATACCACAGTTTGAGATTCGCTAATGTAAAATATCATAATTTTATAAAAGTTAGAAAAATTAAGGTAAAAAATGCAAATACTATAAAATAATAATTTAATACAAATATGTATGAAAAAATATAAACTAAAATCAATATAAATTAACAATAAAAAAAATTTAATATAAACGTGGAAAAAAAAATAAGCAAAAATCATCTTTGAGTACCTTCCTTTTCACATTAAAAAATTAAATGGCTGATAATATTGTAGAGTTGCTTAATTATAATTACTACCTACCTGTGGCCACAGTCCTATCCGCTTTCTCCTTATCCCGCACTAGGAAGACAGCAGTTGCTAAAAAGAACAGTCCACCAAGCATCTGAACAATAATACACATGGTCAGAGACCACTGTAAAGGCACATAATCATCAAGATTAAGAGTTGAATTACTGCAATTGCCACTCGGTGGAGGCATGGTGGTTGATACAAATTCGGAACTGTTACCCAATGAATTATTTGTATCAATGAAAATTTCATTTGATGTGTTAAAATAGGGCTTCAACGCCTCTGAGACCTGCAAAATATATATTCTTGAATATCAACAAAGCAAAAAAACAACGTAACAGGTTTTGACATTCCTCTGGTAGAGAAAATGCTAAGATTTTTTTTAAAGTCTGCCTGTGCTCTATCAAGCAATAGAAATACATATACTGAGCCGGTAATTTTTGATTTTCCAAAGCTATAATTAAACTAGAGGATATGTTTAAATATATTTTGCTTTTTAGTAAAGTGCAAATGACGCTGTGGCCTTAGGAGGTTTAGGGTGGATATAGCTCTACTCCTATTTGCGATAGACTTGCCACTGCTACGCACGCAAAATCAACTGAAAGTGTTTAACATACAATTTGCCATTAAAAATCCATGTTAGTTTTTTGAATTTAAGCTCTTAAATTTAAGAGTTTTAGTATTACTTATTTTTCTAGCGATAATTTATCATCGCTAATGTCATCTAATAGGATTCATTTTAGCTTAACATGTGCTAAGCCTAATTGATCGGATTCAGGTTTTAAATATAAGCATACTACGTCATTCTCAGAACTAGAAATACGTCCAAGTTTTAAGCGGTCGAAGGCCGAAAATATGAACTTCTCCTTTATCCACCTTGTTTCCTATGCTAGCGAACCATACTTCTATGACAAGAGGTATGATTTCCATCGTACACCCTCCTTAAAACATTTCATTAAAAGAAAAGAAAAGCCTGGAAGTATATTTTCAGTTTGGCACAGTTTTATCGGCTATAATTCAAAATCATGGCTTCAACAATAATAATAAAAGTCCATCCAAGAAGAGATCTAGTCTTGACTAAGGAAATAAGGGATCCATTCCTTTTTTATGTTAAAAGTAATCTCCACAGGGTAAAATCTCATATAGGTTAAAACGCTAGGTATAAAATCTCGCTAGTTTGCAACGAGTAAAGGGAAGTGCAGCTGGAGCCAAGGGGGAAGGCACCGCCTTGCCTGGGTGCTGTTTCACTAACAAACGAGTTTGTCAAGATCATAAGTCATAAAAATTAAGCAGCTGTACATTCTAAAAGTCAAAATTTTAAATTTTAGCCCCAGCCCCTTCCCCTACGAATTTGTAAATAAAAGAAAGTAAAAAATACTAGGTGACAACGTTAGGCAAAATTTCTGATGAGCATTTAAACAATGGTCTGAAGATCGATTAAAAACAGAGGAGAGATTTTTAGAAGGAAGAAAGCGAAAAAAAAGAGAGAGAGAGAGAGAGAGAGAGAGAGAGAGAGAGAGAGAGAGAGAGAGGAGAGAGAGAGAGAGAGAGAGAGAGAGAGAGAGAGAGAGAGAGAGAGAGAGAGAGAGAGAACAAATTACCTGGCCAATGAAATAAGGACTGCCTGCATCTCCAAGGGCGTGTGAAATAAGAATTTGGAAAGCTGCAGCCGTGGCTCGGCGTGTTGGAACAACAACATACTGCAAAAGTTAATAGTTCTTTAGATTTGTTATATACTTCTTAATGTAATACAAGGCTGTAACACATCGGCCCACACCAGGAAGAGACGAGCAAGTAGGGGGTTAAATCCCCAACGGACAGGATAGTAGGGATAAAATAGGGTCGTTTGAGCAACGCGAGCATCAGTAAAAGAAACTCGTATAGAAGATTTTTTAATTTTAAATCACAGTGGTAAAAAGAAATTTGAGCAATGGAATCTCGAGGCACGTTTAGTTCGTTCATGCTTCTAAATTTATAAGTTGAGTGTTGATAACTTTTTTATTATTATTTTTTCCCAAGGTATGTATATGTGGCGTTATTAAAAATATGCGACACTTTAAATCTCCCATTCATAACTGTTGATATCTATTTAAAACTATCTTAAGACAACTGTAAGGATTAACCGCCTCCCTTTTATGGTTATAATACAAATATTTTCAATAGCGAGCTACTATATTTGTCTTCGGTTGCAGAAACGACTCAAAACCCAACTTAGCCAGAATTCTTACTATAATTTTGTTATTAAACATAAAAACGCATGAAGATTCGAGTACTCTAGCTCAATTCTTGTTAAGATTAGAGTTAGCCAAGTTTTTGGCTTATTCGAGTATTTTCAAGACATGCCCAAATTCCATTTTTAAAGGAACTATCTTTGGTTTAGAAATAGCAAACACTGCTACTAGTTTTCCACTATGTCCTTATGTGTTTTTGATAAGTTGGTTGCAGATTTCAGAAATTATGAATAATTCAAAATATTATGTTTCAAACATTTAGCTTTCTCAGCTACATATATTCTTTCCTTTTTAACGTATTCGATTTTTGTTATTAAACAAAAGAATGCATAAAGACTGAGTACTCTTCCTTAATTCTTGTTAAGACTGGTGTCAGCTAAGTTTTTTTTTTTGCTTATTTGAGCATTTTAAAGGCCCAAATTCCATCAATTTTTTTTAATGATTAAAAAATGATTTCTTTTTAATGATTTAAATTATTTTTAACTATATTAAAGAAATATTTAACTATATTTAGTGTTATGCGCAGCAAACACTGTCTCTAACTTCTCCCCGGCGTTCTTATTCATTTTCTGCAAGTTCGTTGGATTTATCATGACAGCAAATATCAGAAATATCGAATAAATAAAGACTTGATGTTTCAAACACTTAGCTATGATTTTTTAGCACAACAGGCCGTCTATTAATTTATTCCAGGACAAGCCATTATAACATTGAATATTCTATTTCTTCCAGTTGTTGTTCACTCTCCTAAAATATGTGACATTATATGCTTCGAGCAATTCTTCGAAATCTTCATTTACAAAGGGATTACGGATTGGCTTATCTAATTCAAAAAGCGTCAAAAGCCGCGATAGTTTCAAATATTTCCCCCCATATATATATTCCCCCCAAATATTAGCACCCCAATTCTCAAAAAAGAAGAGGCAGCTCTTAAACTTATATCATCAACAACATATATCAACTATGCATCAACAACAGCTCATCAGACTTAATTCTAAAATTAAACAAGTCAAACGGTTCAGTTCGTTCTAATTTAATTCTGTTCATCAATGAGCCCAGCTATTCTAAAGCTTCTTAATCAATACTGTCTTAACAGTTGAGATATTTATACAGCTACTTAACGGTTTTATATTTTTGTTGTCTTCTGAAAAGGCATACTATGAGAGGGTTTTACAACATATATCGTAAGATACAGTTACAAATAAGAATCAAAATAGGTAATAAATATTCAAATTAAAATGTAAACAAAATAACGCTATAAAAATGACAATTAAAACAGGTAATAAGATAATAAACAATTTAAAATGTCTAAAAAACAATCAGACAAAAATTGAAATTAATACAGTCAATTAGATAGTTTACAAATAGAAAACTGTAAATAATGGTTACTAAAGAATTGTAAGCATACACATTAATTCTACGGGTAATTCAAAAGGCATTATATGACGCTTTTGTCGAATTGAGGTTTAAAACTTACTCCCTTTAACGCTTCTATTCCCAAGTTTCTGACGTAACTTAAATGGGAAAAACATAAGTTTTGATTTCAATAATGTTTAGACCTATTTCGAAGCCTTAAAAACACATCCCTTGACAAACAGCTCGTCGTTAATAGCAGTACTGAGACGCGAGGCCAGTGAGATTCAGAGGAGAAAGATACGTCGTCACAAAGAAATATCGATATTCTAGTATAGAAAGAATGCTAGAAGAACAAAACGAAAACAACTAAACTGCTGTGAGATAACTGAATAAAATAAAATATTCGACGTATCTGACATTTTCACAAACGTGTCCAATATACGTATACTTGTGAAATAATTGACAAAAACTGTTTGATAAGCTGTTCTCAAAGATAGATCAGCACGACAACGTATACAGAGGTGTGAGTATGTCAGATACGAGACTTAGACGCTCACTATTTCATCGTATAGTTAAAAAACATTAACAGCGCAAGCGAAAAAGAAACATAACAAATATAAAATTGTGGACGAGTGGAAACTAGCGCTAGCGTCGAAAAGAAAAATCACTGTCGCCATCTAGCCTAGCCATTGGTATTTTGTTTCTTTTTTAAGCCTACAGTAAACCAATGGCGTAGCTAGGGGGCAAGGGGGACAGCTGTCCCTAGGCACAGCCCTTGAGAGGGTGCCAAACTGAGTTTTTTCTCTGTTTATTGTGTTTAATGTCAATGTCAATGCTGTTGTCGGCGGGGTGGGGTTGGGGGGGGGGGTGTGGTTGAGGATATTGTACCCAGGCACTGAAAACCATAGCTACGCCACTGTCCTAAACTACTAAATACTTCTCTTTTAGGGTAATGGCACCTGAGCTTTAACAAAGAAAACGCTAGGGCATTACCTTTTACTTTTAGAATGTAGGAGAAGGTAAAAGAAAGTAATGTTCTACCACCAGTACGGCTATCAGCTTAAAGTTAATTTTTCCCAATAAAACCTTCCTAGATATTACCAAGCTAACCTCGGCCGACTTTGCGCAGACTGAATGCTGACTTACCATTATACTTGGAAACAAAAAGAGAGCAGATTAATTATCACTTACAAAGAAATATTTGCTTCAATCATGTAACATTACAAACTTATTCTTTCAATTATCAGATGTTCTTTTGTTTTATTTAAGTGGCCATAAGACCGTCTGTGACATTAGTAGTTTTAGTCCCTATCTTTCCAAGCTAAGTTACTGAAGTTTCAACTCAAGTTTCCCGTTTCCTTTGGTCAAAATGTCTGCTACCATAGGCACCGGCGAGGTAGGGGGAGCGAGGTAATGGCTGAATTAGAAAACAAGAAGACGTTAAAAATGTATGGATATAGGAAAATAAGACAAATTAAAACTAAATTATGATCTTGGAAAAAAACAAAAGAAATTTTATTGCGGCCCTTGTATCATTTTTGGCGGCAATTTTGGTTTTTGGTTTTTTCGCTCTCCTGCAAAAATTTAAGTTGCGTAACAATGGATTTCAAATTACGGTGCCGAACCGGTTTCTCTATTAAACGTAGCAGCGCCCAGCAAAAACTAAACAAACAATATACTCGATTTTGCCCGAAGAGTCTCTATCTAATCGAGAGCTCCCATTTGGAGGCAGGTATTTAGTAAATCACGATATGGCCTCTATGAAGTACGATTTTGAACATAAAGAACGATTTTGCCTGAAATGCTGATAAACATAATTCTTGAAAATAAAAAGAGGGCAGATTAATTATCAGTTACAGAGAAATATTACCTTTAACGATACAACATTGCAAATCAATTATAACAATTTTCAATTTTGATTTATCATAGTCACTGCCAAAGCGTTGTCGGTGACAGTGCTACTTTTTAATCTCTATCTTTCCAGGCTAAATCGAAGAAGCTCCAACTCTTAAGCTTCCCTTTCTCTTTGGTTGGAACATTTGTTACCATGAGTGCCGACAAGGAAGGGGGGTGGGATGTAATGGCCTACTTGAGAAACAAGAAGACATTGGAAATGTATAAAAATAGGAATATGAAAAATATTTCCATTAAAACTTTGGTAAAAACAAAGCCACCCTTGGGAAATCGCCAGTCGGCAATCATGTCACTTTTAGCGACAATCTTCAGTTTTTTCACTCCCGAGTAAAGTTTAGTTGTGTAACAGTGGCTCTCAAATTACGCGACTGAACCGTCACCAACAGTCTCTAAAAAATGTAACAGAGCCATCATGAACAAAAGCTACACAAACACAACAGTCGGTCTTGCCTGAAATGTGTGTATCTAATCATGTGCCCCTGATCGAGGCATTGCCTCGATTTTACAATATACATTGCCTCGATTTTGGAGGTACTCAATAAAGAACGACCTTGCCTCTATGCATTATTTTTCTTTACCCCATCCACTTATAGAAGAGTTGATAGTAGAAATTGAGAAGAGGACTCATTTGAATGAAAACTGAAAGTTCTAGTTTCCTTTTTCAAAGCCAAAAGTGATGGATTAAGATACATTTTTAGCAAAAAAGAAAAGAAAAAAAAAAGAAGCACATTTGACAGCCTTTCATTTTTATCCCGACATACAAAATAATATAGCACACACAGATTTTGAAAAATTCAAGAATCGTATAGACACAAGATTGTGCACGGGAACAATTGTAGGAATAAAACAGGAAAGAACACAGGAGTACGAGAACGAAACAATTATGTGTAAAAAAGGTGTTTTGATGAATTGCATTTCCCTATATGTTGCCACGACTATTTCTGAGAAACCATAGAATGCTTTAGATAAAATTGATGTTTGAGAAGATGTAGCCCTAAGCGGGAACAACCTCAAAATGAGGCTCAAGCTTCAAAAGTCGAAACACAGTAATTTAATTTGTCTGATATACGAAGATTAAAACAAGCTTGATCAAACGAATTAAAACCAATTATTTTATATTATATTCCTTGTTATTATGTAGCTAACACTCTTTTAACTTTACGTACATCATGCATGAAACGTGACTTTAAACTTACCAATAGAATGTCTGCAACAACTGCCCAATTGAGATTGAGGAACACTTGACCGAAGAAGGCCAAAACAAATGTAGCATCCGTATTTACCCCAGCCATAAGCAATACTCCAAGCATTAAAGGGGTACTCATAAAAAGACCAAAGGCACAAACTAATGGATCAGCTCGAGGAAACCTTACTCTCAGCCTCTGCCCAGCAAATGAACCAAGCGGGACACCAGTGATTCCAGCAATCATAGCTAGTAAGCCAAATACGAAGGAAACCCTGCAAAAAATTAAACCGTTGGAGTAATATCTACAATTAGCGCACACAGTTTTTGATATAAAAAATTATATATTTATATATAATTTTTTCAATGATAAAAAAGTTTTACCATCTCCGATTTCTCCATTTTTCAAGGAATTGCACACTGCACATGGAGCAAGGCTGTCACCCTTGGATTTCTTTATCCATTTTGACTTTTCTACGTAAATTTAGTTGTTTTTTCGCCTCGTTTGCCCATTTGCTGGCTGCTTTGCACAACCTTTTTCAGTTTAAAATCTTATAAGAATGTCTAAGGAAATGATGAACATACATAGATTTAACAATTTTGAGTAAATGATGATTCTGATGAATCAAAAATGTTAACGATTTGATATATATATATATATATATTATAGTATATATATATATATATATATATATATATATAATATATATATATATATTATATATATATATATATATATATATATATATATATATATATATATATAAATAATATATATATATATAATATATATCATATATATATATATATATATACACATATATATATATATATATAATATATATATATATATATATATTATATATATCATATATATATATCTATATATATATATTATATATTTATATATATATATACATATATATATATTATATATATATATATATATCTATTATATATAATATATATATATATATATTTGTATATATATATATATATATATATATCTATATATATCTATATATATATATATATATATATATATATATGTATATTATAACATATATTGTTTCAATAATAACGATAAAAAATGTTTTAGCACCTTCTATTCCTTCTTTTTTCTAAGTTTTGGCTCTTCAATCTTACAATTTCAACGTTTCCATTCAACTTTAAACTGCTGATTCGATAGGTCATGCAGCAAATTACATTGTTTATGTAACAGAATAAATAGTATAGGAATTATACTTAATCTACTACTACTACTACTTTTAACAACTCACCGCAGCACAAAGCCACCTGAGGCCAACACAGCTCCTCCTCCATCCTAGTCTATTCAAAACCTCCCTCTTTATACCCTCCCATGAAGTTCCCATTTCCCTTAAACCTTTCTTTACGACATCCTCCTACCCCAACCACGGACGACCTGCTATCCCTTTAGCCTTAGACGGTTGGCCGAAAATGACAATCTTCGGCAATCTGTCATCCTTCATCCGCAAAACGTGCCCTAGCTCTAATTTAATCCAACTTTAAATAAGACCTTTCATTCTTTTATTTTTAAATTCTTTTTACAGAATAATAATTATTTTCTGCTATCATTTTTAATGCTCGCAATTTGTTTTACTTAATAAGAATGCTGCACACAAATTTACTTTAATTTATGAGTTGTGTCTTAGGGGCAACAATTCACAAACTGACTAGGCAAAAAAATTAAAGAAAAGAAGCATTTTAAAGAAAAGTAAAGAGCCATATGAAAACTCAAGACGAGCAGAAGTAAATCTATGTAATAATTCTAACTTAAAACGGTGCCTGACTAACGATTAATAAGTCCATCTTTTTTTTATTGACCAACCAGGCAAAGAAGAGAGCAAGCGATTATTCCCAAAATTATGATTTCTCATATTCAAGATATGGTATTTCATAATACATCTACAGACTTTTAATTTTTATATAGTTCGTTCTACAGACATGGAAATTTTTATTTTTAGTTTGCTTCTATTTTTGTCGTTTGTAGAGCCCCGTGGCATTTCTTATAGGCAAACCCAGAATTAGAATAAAATCTTCCAGCCTCTGCATTTCCCAAAGATGCCGATGAAAGGGTATATTTGACTCCTAGAGTTGGAAAAATACCTTTCCCTTTTTAGATGTAAATAAAAACTATACCAAGAAAAATTACACAAGAGTTTTTTCCTTTGTGAATAAGGGTATAAGGCGCACGTATTTCCGCGTGGAGGATTTTTGCAATAGGGGTGGCGGAGGGGGCAAGCCGGACACCGTTGTTATGTATAAAATTTTCTTCATTTAACGCAGCTCGGTCCCTTGGTACTATACATTAAAGTTTGAATTAAATAATGGGTGCATTATTAATATATTTATATATATTTTTTACACAGCCTCCGTGCCAATATAGACAACAATAGAATCTAGGATACTTACTGCCCCATGTCAACAGTGTTGTCATGTAAATGAACAGCTTTTCCTAATGCAATAAATTTTGGACCCCACCACGCCAGAGCTCCGGCAACAAAAGCCACAGCAGTTGAACCAGCAGTTGACAATATGTAGCTTGGACTAGAAAAAAAAAATCAGTGAAAGATGACATATTTTCAATAATATACGTAATAATTTATATATATATATATATATATATATATATATATTATATATATATATATATATATATATATATATATATATATATATATATATATATATATATATATATATATATATACAAGTTCAAAATGTAGACTTAAGGAAGCATAAAGTGCGGAACATACGCAGATTGTTCCGCAGAGAATGTTGTTGATATCCGAGTGCGGAAGTGAAAGTGCGGAACATACGCAGAGAACGTAGTTGATATCTTTCTAAGAAGAATTTCAACATTCAGGGAGCAGGGACAAACATAAATAAGTAGTAAAAAGCAACTGAATTACATGGAAGTACAAAAGAAAATCACTTAAAGAACCGTAAAAGGAAACAATATCGGGAAGTGGCGTCAATTGGGAGAGGGCTGCGGGGGTATGTACCCCCTCCTAGGTTTACCCCCCGAAAAAAAATCCTTGTGTAAATCAACCCCCCCCCCCCCCCAAAAAAAAAATCCTGGATACGGCTTGCAAACCTATAGGGCAAAAAATCTTTTCCTGAAATGTAATTTCTATGTAAGACATGCCGACTTTAAAATCAAAGACGAAAAAATTGGAAAAGCTTTATCTCATTTTGTGCAAAATTGTCGAAGCTTGACATCCTGCATAACAATTTAAAGCTATTTTCAGAGGCAGATATATTGCACGGCAAAGATGGCGACAGAACGTCTACAGACTGAATGTTTTGACCAGTAAGTCGCACAACCGAATTAAGCTCCCGAACTTGGCCGAAGCCCCAGTCTATACATAAATTCGTTTTACGTACTTCTTTCCATAATTTTCGTTTGACACACCTATAGCTATAACTACTTGAATTGATATTCATCAACAGGTGCGGTAAACAAAATGATCTTGATATTCTGGGAAAAATTTACCGCAATTTCTGCATAAATTAGAGATGAACCTGAGGATTTAAATTTGCGACTTGCGGTTTTTTATTTTTTTTTGCCGGTAAGCCAACAGTCAGGGTTTCCAGCCCTAGTGATCACTATTTCTAGTTTTTTTTTATATTGCCCAAACAAAAAAATTACTAAATTTGCAAATAAACTACTAGATTATTGAAGAAAATCACTAAATCAACCAGAAATCACTAAAACCTGGTGATTTTTTTTGTCACCAAGTGACAACCCTACCTACAAAATAGAACAGTGAATTTTAGGAATAATCCATTTATGGGATGATAAAGATAAAATTTATTTGTTCTAAACTTTTCGACGTGAATACGTTGAAAGTGAAAGTCATTTGCTAGAAAAGTAGCTATAAATCATATTCCCTTTTTAATATCTGGGGTAAAAATACATCCTATATTTTTTTTATCGTTTTTAGACCACTAGCTCTAGGTGAGTAGTAATAGGGAGAAGGGGTGTTGAAGATTACTTCGAAAATGGTCTCTTCTATGTATATAGTGAACACCAGTCAGACGCGTCCATTTAGCCATATGTATTTGCTTTCGATTCGATCTATGATCATTCAGAAACATTTGAGATTTTGTATTACACAGGTATTGATCGACGTGACTCAAGCATTTGGTTTCAAATGCTGAAATTCTCGGCTTGTTACAATTGTCCAAGTTTCACTTTTGAAGCCAGTGCTTGCCCTGGCCCGAGGGATTTTTCACTATTTGAAGGTAACACCCAAGGTAAACCAGTCGATGCTAAAAGTTGACTCCCACCGTCTTGATGATTGTACCACCATAGATTTAGGGTTCATAAGCCCCCCTAAAATTGCTTGGAAGGCCACCATCCCTCTTCTAGAAGATTGAAAATGAGCTGGCAAAATATGCTATTGCTAAATTTAAATACAGACGAGTCCAAAATTAAATGTTGGACGCGTGTGCACATAAGTCCATAGTCATAGGAGGATGCAGGTTTAACGCATCAATTTCTGCTTGAAGAAGAGCCACCTTATAATTTTTACCTGTTCCTCAAGACCACATTTCAACAACTAATTGAATACTGTCTTGGTCAGGAGCTTTGTTTTGACTTCAAAAAATTTGTCTCCGCACTTGCTTCTTCTTTTAGCGGAGGATGATTTTGTTCAACCTGGTAATTTTGGTAATAGCAAAGACGTCAGAACCTTAGGATCTACTGTGCTGCTGAGATTGTGGTCCTTTGAGTTTGAAAGCTCTTGCTATTCCTCTCAGGTGCTTAGAGAAATGGTGTCTTTTTTATGCTTTATTTCATAGGCTATATTTTATTAAAATGCTGAGATCAATTCCTTTTGAACCTTGATCGCATATAAGAGCTGGACAGTTATTCCATTAATGAGTTTATTTGCACGTATACCCTTAAGTTAGTAAGCCTCAAGATATACCCGCTTCGTTTAGAATAATTTATGATGTCACACTGACCTAGTCAGTAAATTCTGCATCTTTGAAAAAGGCGTTAAATGATGCCAAGTAAAATACTTCCCACTGAAACGGTTAGTATAGCCAGTACGCTGATCGAAGTTGAGCATTGCCAGATTATAAAACGGAAAATATTTTTTCTGTTTCGAAGTTTAAATTAACTCAAATTGGGCGATTTTGTACTCTTACTTGGGAAATTTGTTCTCACGCTCCTGCCTGTCTGAACGGTAATTAACCAAAAACAAAGTGTGACCGAAATATTCAAAGATTTTGTAACTGCTTTTACTGTCTAATAAAAGGATTTATCCCTAGTGAACTTTTACTTCTTCATGAAGAAATAACAGTTAAACATAAAACGACAAGAAACTGGCATAAATAAATAATATGTTATGCTCTTCTACCCCCCCCCCCCAGAGAGACTAGTTTCATTTGCACTACTGAAAACTAAATTAATTGCTTGCTAAAAGTATCACTTAGTCAATTAACTTCTCTGGACCTTCAAAAAAGTGAATTTAAAATGATGAAAACAGAAACGAAAGTAAGGGTCTTTTAAAAATAGAAAAACTATATTTATCTTGAAATTATTGTATAATGTTAATACATTATTATTATTATAATAATGTAGGAAAATTAGTGCCGCCTTAAAATAGTACAACCAAGTACAATAGATAGAATTACTGTCAGACAAGGCCGTATCCAGGGGGTAGGGGTTTTGACCCCCCCCCCCGAAAAATTTGTCCGCCTCGTAAAAACGTAACAATAATGAATATAAAAATTTTTTGATGCGTTTTTAAGTTTTTTGGACCCCCCCCCCCCAAAAAAAAAAAATCCTTTTCTACCCCCCCCCCCCCCCCCCCCTAAGCAAATCCCGGATACGAGTGTTGTCAGAACATTTAAGATAATAACGATGAAGTAAAATTCTGTTTCTCTAATTTTTTTTTTGCTTAAATCAAGTTTTAAAATCGCACTTTACTTTCACAAGAAAAGGGTGTTTTTTTTCTGATCGTTCTTAATACTATAAAATGGGATTAACATATCAGCTTTCTTAAGTAGTGGCGTAATTTCATCAAAATCCTGGGAGGGGGACAAAATTGGGACAAATTTTCACAAATCGAGTCAAAATGACAGGGAAAACTGAAAAATGAGCCATATAGTAACAAAAAGGTAAATATGTACCAAAGAAAACTGATCCGTTTCGGTGGATGCTTGAATTATGTGGGCTTATCTTAGTTTTTGACGAGATTTTTGGAGAAATTAAATTTCAGCTTGAGGGAAAAACTGGGGTCTGGGGGCAAACTGAGGTCTGGAAGGGGCAGTTGCTCCCTCTGCCCCATAGAAAATTATGCCCCTATTCTTAAGAGAACTTTTGCATTATAACAACAGTTTAAGCTAATACAAGCCGAGCATTAGAGTTTCTTCAGTTTGCTATTTTTTGAAGCTAACTTTAACAGAGGAATAACTGAAACAACTCACTTTTTTACTAGAGATTTCAAATCTTCAGCATATGATGTCGCCTCCATTTTACTTCCTTCCGCCTGACCTCTTGGAGGATCAACCAGTATAAAAATAATAAGGAGTGTTGCTACTGTTCCAACAACTGGAGTAATCCGAAGACCCCATTGCCACTCAGCTCCAAGAGTGGTTTTGGGAAACGTTCCAACTATGTACCCAAGTCCACTAAAAATATAAACTCTATCAAAATTCATTGAGCATTAATAAATTAACGTACGTATCTGCATAGGCAAGAGGATTCTCCCCTGGATGCTCATAGAACATTTCTAAAGTAGCAAAAAAAAAGATTTTTAGGTAATTAGTTTTAATAATTAATTTAAAACGGAGAAATATCGCGTTCTTTGGGTCATTCGTTTTACATGGCTTTAGTTGCTATGTACATGTGAAACTACATAAAGTTTCTGCTTTCAGAGACTGTAACTAGACCCCAAAACCTGTCGCCAAGACAAAACTTTAAATTGACATCCATAAAATATGCCAGTTCTATGAGAGTTGTTTATTAAAGAAAAATAAAAAATAAAATAATGCAAATATTTAAGTACTCAAAATCTAAAGTTCATTAAAACAAGCTTTGAGTTGCGGACTGCCTCATAGTCTAGTAAAAATGTGTTTTGACCTCAAACAAATTGTTTTTACAAATGATTCTTTCGCTATCCGATTAAAAAATATGTGCTGATTCCAAATCCGAAAAGTTTGCCACTCTACCTCTTTCAAAAATTTTAGTCTTTTTAGGTTGAGATTGAGGGTGATTTTTTTTTATGTAAAGATTGCCGTCCTGAAAAGCAAATTCCGAATTTAGGAAGTGGCTTAGGGGTTTTATTTAACATCCCTACATGCATCAGAACATTACAGCAACTTGGAGTGAGGATGGAGAAGGCGAGGTAGTCTCTGAGGCAAATTTGAGGTACGTAAAAGTCTGACTTTTTCGAAAATCGTCATCGTCCACGAGTATCGAAGAATTTTCGCGTCTCCAGTTCTTTGTCTGAAAATTCTACTTTCTAACTGATGCTGGTAAAGGTTTGCGGCAGATACAGAGGTAGATTTGAGGTACAAGAAATCGATTTTACCTAAAACTGCGATTGTTCCGGTACAGAATAATATTTCGCGTGTCAAATACTTATGATTTGTTTAATCTGTAAGAGATACTCGAAAAGCTTTTACACAAATGCAAAGACCATTGACCATTGATTGCGATTCTTAGTCAAGCAACGGTCTCAGAGGAGGAGTTCAAATCGCCTGATAGAACAATTCGATTTCAAAACCGATTGTTTATTATATTCGAGCAGAGTGGTTTTTGAGAAGACTCACGAGAAGAAAAACAATTTTTGCTTCCGCACAACAGAGTTCGATAAGACATTGGTGGGACTTAAAGAGAGGTAGGAAAGTAAACATGAATCAAAAGCAAGCATTTGAAGAGGTGATGCGGTTCTTTGAAGCGAATGATGACGGACAGCTAACAGTTCGTGATTTGGTCAACATGGCGAGTGAGTTTCTTGGTGATTCGGGAGATCCTGTGTATAGCCAATTTTACATGAAGAAGCTCGTCAAGGAGAGGTTTGGTGATAGAGTAGTGATTGCAGAGACCGACGGTAAGGCTAATGTTGGCACATTAAGGCCCACGGCTCATGCCATACTGCGAAACTTTTACGAACGACCAAATGATAGCGACGAAAACCAGAAGACAATGAACATTATTAGTGCGGTTGCTGAGTTGTTGAAGAGCGACATAAAATATATCACTCAAGATATGACTGAGTATGTTAAGACAGATGGCCTGAAAAACCTCGAACAAAATTTGAACTACCTGCCACAGACTCTCAAGTTCTTCCTGGAGAACTTGTTTGCGGGTAAAGATACTAAACTGAAAGCCATAGGCCAAAGCATCATGCAAGCCACTCGGCATAGGGCCATTAAGCCTCCTCTTCAAGAAGGACTCGCAGTGAAGGTTCATCATCAGCAAGGAAGCCGCGGTCTAGTTGATACTCTCAGCGCTATGGGCTTCTGTTCATCCTACTACGAGACCAGTTTATCTGAGCGAAATGCTTCAGTGTCTACACAAAGGGTTACACAAAGAATATTTTCATTTATTTTATTAAACAGAAAAAATTCTTAAAAAGATGTTTTTTAGCCCCATGTCTGACTATTTCAGTTACTTTCTATGAAAAATTGCTGTAAAGTCAGTAATATGAAATCCTTGTGTGAGTGGGACAAACTTTATGGTTCGCACTTTCAAGAAAAACTTTATTAACTTTATTGATGCCGTGGGAGCCCCGCATTAGTGATTTGTCTTATTTACACCTGTTCAGGGCTATATCCAGGATTCTCGTTCGGGGGCGGGGTATTTAAAAAAAAACATTGTTTAGGGGAGGGGTTACATTCTTAGAAATATGTTTTAGTGTTTTTGGAAGAAATGGTCTTTTGCCTGCATTTTTAGGATCTATTTAGGAGGGGGAGAAATATTTTGGGAGATTAGTGTTCAAATCCAGGATTTTAACTTTTTGATTTTAATCGAACTTCGAAATTCTAAAATAAGATTTTTAATAAAAATTTTTTCAATGACACATTCCGTGTTTTTTTTTTTTTTTTTCAACCAAACACATTCATGCTTGTATGTCTCGGCCAACCGAATTTGCTGCTTTTTATTGCTTTTGGAACTGAACTGCTGCTTTTTTATTGCTTTTGGCTGCTCTTAGGATATTATTCATTTTTTCTTTTGGGGATTCATTCCAAATTATAAACTGATAAATACCTAATATCAGTCAATTATAAACTGCATCTAAAAGGAGTAAATTTATCAAATTGAAAAATACATGAAGAACACTTCACATGACAACACTTCAATTACAATGAAACAAAAAAAACTTAATGGTTTATTCGGTATGAAGAAAAATGAAGTGCCAGCTATTTTCTTAGGTAAAAAATGAAAAGCTCATCCGTTTTGAATGTAATTAAATAAAATAATAAGCAGACTGAAGTAGCTCCAGGAAGATGTTGAGATTTTCATCATGGTTCGTCACTTTCAATCCAAGCAAAATGTTAGGAGACTTAGTATCAGTTATTGAGTTTAAGCTTTGATTTCCAAATGCTCTCAAAAATTACCAAATTTAAGAAAGTCGCAACAATAAGTCACCTGTGGTCAAAATACTCAAAGACTCCTCTTTGATCCCCACCCAGGCTCAAAGCTTCTGCTATGGTCATTTCCACGGAAATCTCCAAACAGTTTCATTTTAAAATAGCTTTCAAGTGTAGTTAGGGGTATTTAGCCTTTTTTGCTTTTCTTCAAAGCTTTGAAAAAAGTGTTATAATATTCCAAATGTTACATTTGTTATATTTGTGCATATTTTTGGTAATCATTTGTGGGGTGATCGAATTCTTTAAAACCACTGTAGATACGTAAGAACGTTGCAACATCTAGTACCCTGAGGTCATAAGACTGTCAAAGACTCTTCCTTGAACCTCCCAAATTGAAAGCTTTTATTATGACCTGGCCTTTTAATGTAACTTGGGCACTGGACCAAGGGCGCCATTGTCACTCGAGCGCAACGTTAGGTGGGGATGTCGATATTGCTTTCGTCACACCAATTCGTTTTAGTGCGAATCTGCCTGGCACTTAAGGATGAATGTTTTCAAAGTAAACCCGTTTCATCAATAAGAAAAAAACGGGTTGGACGCATATGTCCCTTTCCCTTTGGACAATAAAACCATGCAAGTGCTGTATCAAGTATAACTCACGAAAATCTTGTTAATTTTTGTCAACTTTTCAACTTTTTGGCATCCCTGCTTTCAATTAAAAAAAAATCACTTAAATATAATAACTCCTTATCCTGCCCCCCTCTGGACACCATCTTGATAGGATACCGTCTATGCTTTAAAAAAAAAAAATTTATTGGTACCCCTACTTTCAAAAAAAAATCGAGGTATTATCATTTAAATATGATAGCTCACTACCCCCCCCCCTCTGAATACCACCTTGATAGGATGCCGTCTCTGCTTTAAATTAAAAAAAAAATAACTTTTTGGGATCCCTCCTTTCAATAAAAAAATTTCGAGATATTATCATTTAAATGTAATACCTCCCTACCCCCCTCCCCCTCTGGATACCACCTTAATAGGATACCGTCTCAGCTTTCATTAGAAAAATAATATACTTAATAATTAACTAGGTCACTATATGGTTCAAACAAACACGCAAAATAACGTTAAACAACTTAGTATTCCTTGAAAAAAAAATTGAGGGAATGAGTAAAGGGATACAAAGACAACAACGAAAATGTCGAAATTATTCAGATATACCTCAAATTATTGGAAAACTGAGTCATAGATTCGCAGTGGCATTCAAACAAGATCCAAATAATCTAATTAAAAGGGAGCACACACAAAAGCCAAATTAGGCCAGTAGCCTATGAGAAATCTCAAAATACCCAAGACAATGAACAAGTCCTAATGGGGGGGCCCTGGGTCTATCAAAATATTTCAATGGTTTCCCAGGGAATTTGATATCATTTTGTTCTGTCTCCACTTTAAATGAAAAAATAATTATTTTTTTGGCATCCCTGCTTTCAAAAACAAATGAGGTATTGTCATTTGAAAATGATAGCCCCCTATCCCCCCCACCTATAAACAATAATTTACAATTTATTTATGAATCATATTTTTGGGGTAACTTCCGGTTCGATCTTTAACTCCCTAACCTTGTACATAGCTTAGTCTATTGCTAAATTTTGTCTCAATAGAAGGTTCTTTTTTTCGGGGGGGGGGGGGAGGGGAGGGGGGGGGTAAAAATGTTTCAGAAAGAAGATAGTATTTTCTATCAGGCGTTCAACAATTGAGTATTAAACATTAAGAAAATTTTATCTAAAAACAGCAAAAAAAAAAAAAAAAAAAAAAATCTGCAAACTTACAATTCAGCTGTAGAAACAATCTGTCGGCTGTCAATTTCAAAATCCAACTGAAGGCTGAAGCTGTATACTAGTGAATGCGTTCTATAATTCTATTCAACTTGAAAAAAAAAATTCTTGACTACGAATGATGTAAGAAATAGCGATTGGGAAACTGCATTCGAAATGATTTAAACTCATTTCATAAAGACGATACTTTTTTTTGTCAACATATTAAGAACTGTGTATATTGTAATATTTGCAATTGCATATTGCATCTGTCTGGTTTTTATGCAAAGTAACAAAAGAGACGAAAATTAATGAACAAGAGAGTAGTGAAGAACTATGGTATGCAAAGTAATATTTGGCAGGGAAAGTCACTGGTGATAAATCGCTAGGGGTGGCACCGTGATTGCGTTATTTTCGGGGATTTGGAGACCCAATTTTTTTTTTCAGGGAAATACCCGAAAATTCGGGGATAGTTTAAGCCCTGCTTGATTTCTAATCAGGAAAATCGAAATACTAAACCACACGAGAAGGAAAAGCTTCAACTTTGCGGTTGACGCAATAAAGAATTGCCGCAAAATTAATTTAAAGTCGACCGAACGCCGCCACCTCTGCCGGCGGCGGCGCGCCTGCGGCGCGCGCCAGCGGCGTTCGACCGGGCCTCTCGTCGGCAGCGTTCGGTCGATCCGCCGGCGCGGCGCCGGGGTCTAGGCTGGAGTGCTTAGAATCTGAGATGTGTTTGAAAGTGACGGCTTTTGAAATTTGCTCCCAGTTTCCGTTTTTAGGTTTGAAATCTAAACCCTTCAATTTTGCATTTTTAAGAGGAAATTTGCCACTTTTAAAACACTAATTGGGCTGGTCTTTAAAAAAGGGATAAGCTGCTTACAAAGATTTCTGGCAAATTTTAAAGCAATTAATTTAGGATTTTTTCGTTCGTATTCAAGGGAATCAAAAACCAATACAATCTATGTCACTTCAAAACGAAAATGACGTAATCGGCTACCGGTTTTGTTGTAAAAATATGTAAATTAAAAAGTGCACCTCAAATTGGACTAGTGCTACCAAGAAAAAGAAAACTTATATAACATAAAATAATTAGTTTAAAAAAAACAACATTGTGTCAATATTCTTCAGGCCAGGCAAATCATACAAATTGAAAAGTAAGAAGGAAAACATGTAGTCAATTAAAAAAAAGCCGCACTTAAAAGGCTTTAATCATCCTCGGCCTCATCCGAATTTAAAGTATCCACTAGTGTCGAATTCTGACAGAAGGGATCTACTTGTTTCCATTTCTTGATAGCAAATTTCGAGTCAAATCGCTTGGGATCACCAAGTCATGTACTCCACTTGACGACCTGAGAACAAGTTGCTTCGTTTTCATCAGGGACGAAACACTCGACACATTTAGCCTATTCCGGTTTTTAATTTTGATGACCGACAAAATAAAGAACTGTCTCACTGCTCCAGCACTTGAATGGGGCAAGCTGCAGAGAGTCAGAAAGAACTTGGGCAAGTATGGAAAAAGTTCGTTTCCAGCAGTGTCTTTAAAAAGGGACAAGGCTAACTAACAAACGTAGCAGCTGTTATGAGAGTCTGGGAAAATTTTCTGAAAACAAATTAAGCAGGCATACCAGTCTTGATTTTAAATAGTTTGCCTTTCAAAGCAAGTATCAAGAAGCAGCCGAGAGAAAAGTAGAGATTTTTAAGCGCTAGGGTTGACACGAAATCGCAAAAACGAGAGCAATAGTAGTCATAATATCTAACGTAATCGAAATCAGTTTTTGTAATGAATGGACCCAAAATTTTTCCCCTGAATCCATGGAAAATAACGAAAGTTTTGTTTACTACAAATCATGACTTTTTACTTGATTTCGGGAAATTTACTAGATCCTCTAAATTTACTAGATTTTTTTTTACTAGATCAAGTAAAATCCTACTGACGGTGGCAACCCTGTGGTCACTGTTGCAAAACGTTCAGATGAAGAACTCCAGACGTTCTTCAAGTACGAACTCTGCTTCCCACCACTTTCGTTATTTGAACCGAATGGGCTCCTTCGGTTTCCGGACAAACCAGCGCTTCATAATGCGATCTGGCGCGAAGTTGAAGGTCTGCAACCAAAGACAGATTGCGTAGTTAAAAGCTTGGATGAACCTCAGTATGTACTAGATAGAGGGGCCGTTCTAGATCGTTTGCCTTGGGAGAAATGCAGCACGTACGCCGATATCTGCACCACATACGTCGACTATGTGAAGCTAAGATATGGATGCGCTTTCATAGCGTTTGACGGGTATTTATTTGGACCCTTAATCAGAGATCTGACGCATGGGAGGAGGAGCAGGTCTAAAGGCTGTCCTAAGATCAGCATTCAGCCACAGATGCCTTGTTTATTAAAAAAAAAAAGATGATTTCCTTAGCAACGCAGAGAACAAGCAGGAAATCATCAGCATACTGTCCGGCTATCTTAATGATGCGGGAATGATATGGGATAAAGTGTACCAGTCACCAGCCGATGCTGACCGGCTGATTGTGATGACTGCGGTCAAGTCGGCAGAACGCCAAACTTCTGTCTTAATAGGAGAAGATACGGATGTACTAGTCCTTTTACTGTACCGCACGGAGCGAGACTGTGAACCAATATTTTTCCATTCCGATTCAAAGTCACAGAAAATTGAAGGCCATCTGTGGGATATATTGGCAGCTAAACTGAAACTTGTAGACACCCTTTGCGACCAAATCCTTTCCCTCTGTGCCTTTCTCCAATGCGATTCGACGTCGCGAATTTATGGCATTGTAAAATCTACACGCCTGAACCACGCGAAAAAGAATAAAAACTTCCAGGATATCGCCGGACTATTCCTAGATTCAACTTCTACAAAAGACGACATTAGAAAAGCTGGAGAGAAGGTCATGCTTATCTTATTTAAGGCTGCAGAAAATGAAACAAGTCTTGACCAGGTCCACTACAGGAAATTCCTCGAAAAAGTTGGAAGTTCTGGGAAGTATGTAGAAGCAAAAACGCTCCCACCAAGAAGCGATGTTTGCAAGTATCATTCGCTTCGAACATACTTCCAAGTACAAGCGTGGACAAATGTTGAGTACTGGCTGGATCCTTTGGAGTTTGGCTGGATTGTGAGAAAAGGAGAATTACGACCTGTGTATTCAGATAGATCACCAACACCGCCTTCCCTTATCTCAGTGTTTCACTGTAATTGCAAGAGCGAGTGTTCGACGCTGCGATGTTCTTGCAAAAAGCATGGCTTAAAATGTACCTGGGCTTGTGGAAATTGTAACGGAACGAGCTGTTCTAACTGCGAAACAGTTGGTGCCGGAAACCTTGAATACGATGGTAGCGAAGAAGAAGACCTAGTTTTTGAATAGCTTTGCCACTACCCAATGAATCTCTGTGTTACTGTGATTTTTATCTGCCTTACGTAATCGATCTCTGTGTTGAATTACATCTGAGTATATTGATCTCTTATTGGGAACTAGTGTTTCGTCTCATCTAAGGGAAGCCCTTTGACAGAATTTTTTTTGTTGTTGGTGCCAAATATGCGTTTCAAATTCCCCTCCTCCTTCTTGCTCACTTTCACAAAACTAAGGTTCCAGGCATAGTGGATCTTACCTGAACCAAGTCTTGGCTGTTACCAAGGCGCGAGGCTGCAAATGTTTTGCCATAGGCCAAGTTTAATATACACCTGCAGGCTGAACCTCTCTCCCAACCTCACTGTATTTCAAAACTTTAAGCCCCAATCAGTTCTATTGACTTTAAACATTTAGTTTCATATTCATCAGCAAAAAAAAAGAGCGTAGAAATGACATATCTAATCAAATTTCCTGGTATTTACTCAATCAATATTTTTTGCCTCAAACTCAAAAAACTCAAATTTGTGAAAGAGCTAGAGTGGCAAACTTTCCGGATTCGGAATCAGCATATATTTATTGGTTGGGTAGTGAAAGAATCATTTGTATAGCAATTTGTTTGAGGTTGACCCCTTTTTTCACAGGTTTCCTAGACTATCAAGGCACTGAATTTTTGCCGTTGTTTTAATAACAATTAGTAATGATTATTAAGTTAATAGTAATAATTGTAATACAAATTAAATGAACAACAATTTTGACGCAAAACACAATAGGCCAAAGCTTATTTCTAATTAGAAACGGTTCAATAAATTCAGGAAACAAACCTTCATATTCACTAATGAATGTAATATATTTGCTAATTATTTACAAGGAAATTAATCAAGAAAATGATACAATGAAAATCACGCCCACAAACAAGGGAGGGGTGGGAGGGTGTAGAGAAGGAAAATCCCTATCTAATATCGGCTCAAACGATCGTTAAGAGATAACACCCTATCAAACTCCTATTGTTTTGCCAATTTATGTCGCAAAATATCAGTTTAAACTCAAATAGGACCCAAATGCTAGTGGTTTAGTCAGATAGACCCGACCAGTTTAACTATCAAAAATCTAGTTAATAAATCTCCTAGCTCCAGAGGTCATACCTCCATGCGGTGGCACATTTATCCTTTTAACATGTACGTAGTCTACAGAAATGAAAACTGAATTATAGAGTATCCAATGATGCTAACAGTTATACAGCATTACATAGTTGAGCACCACTAATTATAGAGATCAGTGGATATTTCTATCTGAAGGAGGGTGGGCATCTCAACCCTAAAAGGTGCAATTTCAGGCCCAAATTTTTATACTTTACAAATACACTTCTTTAGATAAATATGGAGGGGGTATTTAACCTTGAACCTTTCTTCCGTCCGTGGATATGCTTGGAATAAGCATGCATGTGGAGGAGCGTGACAGCTCCCCTTTATTGTGTCAACGGTGAACGTTTAATGGGATATATTAGTTTTGAAGCATTCAACCTTAGTGAAAGATAGCTGATCTTCAGCTTCAAAAGCGAGGCTTTTATGGGGCAACTTATGTGCAAAGAAGTGGTTTGAAGGTAGTGACTATTCCCTTACATATAGGATGATTTCTGTTCGTTTTAATTTTCAATATAACTTTAGTTTCATTTGAAAAAGCTTTTTTTTACTTAATCCTTAAAAAAGAAAATACACCTATCCGTCTGCCCAATCAATTAGTTTCCCTATACATGTGCACAAACAAATATAATTGTACAGCTTTTGTACCTTACTTTTTATAATGTAACGAGCAACTTTTAATTCTATAATGTTCTGCCGTTATTGGTGAAATGTATAGCTTAAAGGTAACAGAAACAAGGTTTTTATTTGATTTAAATCTTTTTAATTTATTTTCATTAGTAATGTTATGCTACACACACATATTTCACTGGCAAAAATATAAGAATGTGGTCCAAAATATGTGGTATGGTCTGCAACTGTCCAATTGCATATTAAAATGGCACCTTCAGTGGTTATGGTGTCATTTTTTATGGTTGTGGTGTTCCTATTCCATGAATTAAATACCTGCTTGCAAATAAATGAAAGAGCAAGTGTTAGTCTGATTTACAAAACAGAGAAATAAAACATCAATTTTACCTTCCTACTGGAATAGCAAAGTAGAAGAGGGCAAGCATCTTGGAGCGCAAATCATCTACAAATAAATCCGAAATTATAGTAGGGGCAATGGTAGAATAGCTGGCTTCACCTATTCCGATTAAACATCTCATAATCAAAAACCAATAGAAATGCTGAAAAATGAAATAAAATTAGAACGGATCATTGGTACCATACAAAACAACAACTAACTTTCATATATGGGCAAATGAGGTCCATGTAGAGCAGATGTCAATCAGTGTGGTGCATACCCCGCATAAAGGAAGGAAGGTATACCCATCCGGGAGTGCGTGCGGGACTGCATACCAGTTTTTAAATTACGCAAACTAAAATATGCTTATATATATAATTGTACAATGGAGGTCCCATCCACTTACTCCTCCCCCCTAACCAGGCTAGCACCACTTGTAATTATATAACACAGTAGCCTAAAAATCTTAGATCCCGTCTTAATTTCACCATAATCTTTATTTTTCGATAACCCGTGGATAATTTTTCCAAATTTCCAACAGATACAATTTTTAAAAATTGACTTGAAAAATTTCAACGTATCCGGTGAACCACAAGGACACCTTAACCAGCAAAAAAACTTTTAAATGTGACACGACTAACAATAACGTCCATATTTTCGCCTAAAGGAAGCTGTGTGAGGTCAATGTTGACATTAATTCTGTCATTCCCTTTTCTTTCATATCAGTGAAGCCAAGTGACATAAATTCTGAATAAAACCATTTCAAGGCATCAATTCGCAGATATAGAAAAATTTAGAGGAAGCCAGCCTGTGAATTCACTGACGGTCGATTAATCAATGAAATGCCTGACATGAGAGTATACGGTATTCATAAACAGTACTAAAATAGACCTCCGATATCAAGCCTCCATGAAATGTTGCAACAATGCTGATGCATGCAAGTGTCACAGTTATAGCAATGGCCACTTTCACTAAGTTTCTTTAGGTCACTTCTGATATATATCCTGACAACAATGTGACCTATTCCCCATACTCATAGGCCGGATCGGGTACAAACTTCTAAAAGGTATAACCAGGACACACCCTCTAACTTCCAACTAAGCTTGGCTGAGATCCAACAGCCCGTTCTGATTGATGTCACGATACCAAGAATTAAGTAAACCACCCCCCCCCATTCCTCAAGAGTTCAAAATAGGCATGGACGCGAAAGACACAACAAGGACACTTACTCTTACTTCTGACCAAGCCTGGTAGACTCGATGGCCCTTCCTACTAGATGTCCTGATGACGAAAATTTGAGGTCCCTCTCCTTTCCTCCCTCCATAAAGATCGCACTATGTCAAGATCCCAAAAAGTTAAATAGGGCACTAGCTCTCATTCTTTACAAAGATTGTTTGAGATCAAACCACCTTTACGTTAGATGTCTTGATGTCATGAATTCAGGGGTCCCCTTCCCTCTCTCCAAAAAAGATAGATTATGTACTGACATCAAAAATATCAAATATGGCGGTGACATTTACTTCCCACAAAGTTGAATTAAGTCCAAAAATTCCTCTTGGTAGATATTCTGTTGGAATAATTTAAGGAAATCCCTCTAGATTTTGGATCTGGCATATCTCCCGTTCAAAAAAAGGTCAAGTCACGTTTCCATTTAGTGTTTGACGTTACGAACTAGAAAGTAATTCAACCAATGAAACTGCCAGAAACAGATTTCTGGCAGTTTCATTGGTTGATTTACTTTCTAGTTTGTCTGTAAAACGTCATATGGAAACACGGCTGAAAATATACTCTTACTTTCCATAAACTTTGTTCAAGATCTGACTGCATCTTCTGTTAGATGGCTTGAATACAAGAATTGTAGTACCCCTCCCCCATCCCCCACGAAGGATGGGCCAGGTTCTGATCCCAAAAAGCATAAATTAAACAATGGTTTTTAGTTCCCATCACGTTTGGTCGGTATCAAAGAGTCCCTTCTGCCAAATGTCCATAGAGATTAGATGCGTTCGTATACTCAAAAGACACAACTACGACATACGTTTTCGATTACTATCAAGTTTGGTTGAGATCTGACAACCTCTAGTAGAAAAGGTGCGAATGACACGATTCTCGAAATTCTCTCATTTCCCCCGTCAACCAGTCGGATCCCCACTGTTTTTTTTAGTCTACTTCTGGGGCCGAGCTTTCTATGTACGCCAGTCACCTAAGAAAAGTCTTCAAGAATTTCCAAATAATTTCAAATTCTAAAAAAAAAAAAAAAGTGTTATCAGCCCTTTAGATATTGAAGGCATATCAAAAATTGTCTACCATTTACTTCGAGATTACGATTATTCATTGAAAAAGTCTTTTCTCCGTATTTTAGCCCTACACGAATTAGGTAAGAATTAAAAAGGTAAGAACTGACTCACTGAGTTTGGGTTGAATCACCAAATTCGGTTGGCCGAGACATACAAGCATGAATGTGTTTGGTTGAAAAAAAAAAAAAAAAAACACGGAATGTGTCATTGAAAAAAATTTTATTAAAAATCTTATTTTAGAATTTCGAAGTTCGATTAAAATCAAAAAGTTAAAATCCTGGATTTGAACACTAATCTCCCAAAATATTTCTCCCCCTCCTAAATAGATCCTAAAAATGCAGGCAAAAGACCATTTCTTCCAAAAACACTAAAACATATTTCTAAGAATGTAACCCCTCCCCTAAACAATGTTTTTTTTTTAAATACCCCGCCCCCGAACGAGAATCCTGGATATAGCCCTGAACAGGTGTAAATAAGACAAATCACTAATGCGGGGCTCCCACGGCATCAATAAAGTTAATAAAGTTTTTCTTGAAAGTGCGAACCATAAAGTTTGTCCCACTCACACAAGGATTTCACATTACTGACTTTACAGCAATTTTTCATAGAAAGTAACTGAAATAGTCAGACATGGGGCTAAAAAAAACATCTTTTTAAGAATTTTTTCTGTTTAATAAAATAAATGAAAATATTCTTTGTGTAACCCTTATTCTTTTACCAAGCAAAATATTTCAGCAAGTATACACTATTATATTTTTAGACACTAATTTGTGTGTTGTATATTTGAAATTTTTGACATGTCTTCTGCTATTGGTTGAACTTAGCGGACTTTCTTAAAAAGTTAAATAAAGTTCAACTTTTTTCCGACAGCAATAAAGTCAACAAAGTTATGCAAAGAAAACGGTTTATTAACTTTGTGGACAACTTTATTAACTTTTTTGGCGCCGTGGGAGCCCCGCTTAACCGCGGAAAGAATCCTTGTGTGCTGGATGTTAGAATTTGCAACTCCAATTTCTAATCTAGCTGCGACTGCGTGTGAAAACTGCAAGAAGTCTGATTAACAATTTGTACGCTTAACTCGAGCAAGTTACTTTCAGATAATACCAACTTCCGATCTCTTGGTATCATACGTAGCTAAGATTCCGAATAAGACACAAAAAAAAGAAAAAAAAGCTTACAATCAGAAAATATTGGCATCCGGAAACAAAACCTAGGTCAAAGGTTTTTTCTTTTTTTCAAACCAAATGCAAGCATTTAACGGCTCAATGTTTTTTCAATTAACTACAAAAATGGGTAAAAAACCGCACTTTAATAAGGAAAATGACCTCCTCCCAAACTCTTGAAGCTTTAAATACAATAGTATGATCCTATAGCCCGTAATTACTGTAAATACAAAAATACAAGTGCTAATTATAAAATAGTATAACATACGTTTTAATTTTAGGAAATCTCATTTTCTGTTAAATGTTTTCAGTGAATTGGTAAGTTGGAAACCAGAAATTAAAGAACGTTTTTATAGAACTAAAAACAAAAATTAAAAACGACAGAGCATTCTAAATAGAAGGAGTTCAGTACCTCCATTCCCCACATAAAGTTTTGGTTATTAGACTTAGGTTATTAGACGAAATTTTAAATTAAAAGCTATTTTATGTATTTTATTTAATTACACTGAGTTTTTCACACAATCACACTACATAGATTATTTGTCACAGACACAGTTGAGCCGCCAAGAAATTAATCTGAAGAAATCCACTTTTTATGTATGTGTATTTTTGGCGTTAAAGCACTGGATTGCCCTTTATCTTCATAAATTCAAAAGGATATTCACTGAAAATCTATCATAGGCAGCACAACAGCGCTGTCTAGGTAAAGAGCGAAGTGGGCACAATGTATATTTTTTTTCATCGCATCTTTGCCTGGAAAGGGTCTTTCCTATTTTAGTTTCAGAGTTTGTTTTGAGGTTTGGTTTTTATAATATCCTTTGGATTTTTATCTGTATTTTTTTATTATTATTTGCACTGAAGACCAGGGGCGTCCTGAGGCTCGTTTTATTGGGGGCGATCTTCGTAAATTTTACCGAATGGCTACCTGATTTATGCCAAATTTTCTGCAGAAATCAAGAATTTTGCTCAATTTCGGCCGATTTTGCAAAATTTCTGCCGAAATTTTCGCCTTCGGCCGATTTTGCAAAATTTCTGCCGAAATTTTCGCCTTCGGCGAAAATTTTACCAAATTCCAAAAAAGTTGGAGGGGGGGCGCCCCTCCCCACTCTGGATGCCCCTGCTGAAGACAGTCAAGCACAGATTTTAAAAAATGTTTGCATAGTCCTCTTCGTTTTTTTTTCACTGGCTGTTATAACCCTTGTTTCGCTCTTCTCTACTATTCTATCGTTTAATCACTAGTACTACTAAAGTTGGAAATATAAGATGGAAATTTCAGGGAATATTGGGTGGATGTTGAACTAAATAAAAAAACATCATGTGCATGAAGTTTGTCAAAAGGATTTATCAGCAATATCCCACGAACTGTTTTTGATATTAAGTTGAAACTTCTTGCAGCAAAAAAAGACTTTCCTGCGGGAAATATTCACAACAAGCACTTTCATGTACTTCTCTAGGGATTTCTCTATAGTCCCCCTCCCTGTGCAAAAGCATGCTCTTGCCCTTTTATATCCTGTCTATCTTACAAGTGCCTCAGTTGTTTCAACCTCGTACCTGTAGATCCAAATTGTCGAGTGTGTACTGGCTAACAGATAAGTACCGTTGGATTTTTTACTCTAACACTTTAAAAATAATCATTCAAACACAATGAAAGTTGGAATGGGAAAAAATTATTTTTCACAAGACCCCAAGAACAGACAAGCTTATTGATGGGCATTTGTTTTAACCAATAAACTTTATAAACTGAAATATTTTTAAAGACCGTAAGTAAATAAAACTTGTTAGTACCCATTAATTACATTCGTTGCACTCATAAGTGCTTTCAGGAAGCACTACATAACTTTACGGTAAAGAGCAGGGCTAAGGGGGGGGGGACAGCCTCTCTTATTTACTGAAAAACTTCTGTTCGTTCTAGGTTTCCATGCCACTTTTTATTTTCATTTGATTTTTTTGGTACTTCCGTATTAGCCAGTAAACACTCGAGAAGTGAAGTTAGGTTAATCCTAATAAAATATACCGAAATATGATGAAAATATAATACTTTAGTTTATATAATAATATAATTTGGGCAATCAATATTTGCACACTAGGGAGGGGGGTCTTGGTAAAGTAACCTAACCTTACCCCACCCCAATGTGCAAATATATACAACCGAAATTATACAAGTCCAATGCATTCTCTGTCATCTGTCATTTGTCTTTGTGGCTATGAAACTGGTTTTCTTAGGTCTTACATTCAGCAAACTCCTCGAGTGTACTGGTTAATACGGAAGTACCGATCTTTTTCTTATTTAATCCCTATATGACGACACCTTGACGACGCCCTATATGACGGCATGCGGTTTGTACTTGGAACAGAAGAAGCCACGTTGTCATTAAGAATTAATAGGATTTCCAATCAGGCTAAAAAAAAAGTGCATAAAGATGTATACTTCTTTACTATTTTCGAGCTAAAATAGACTATCATTATCTTAATGAAAATAGGAGAAGCGGAGGTTATGACCGCTTATTCGTACCTCCTGAGGTATAAAAGAGCTGACAAGCGCCGCAATGGTCCAAAATGCTACTCCAACAGCCATGATGAGTCTTCGGGAGTATCGATCCCCCATGTAACCGAAAATCGGAGCAAAACCCATGTAAGCTATTACGAAAACTGTTTGTATTAAGCCACCTTGGGAGTCATCTATCCCATAGAAGCACTGTACATCTGATAATATACCTATTGAAAAATGAGAACTTTTAAATTTATGAAAAGAAAATATAGAACAAAAATACGGACTTTAAGCAACAAAACCAGTAAGCATGTTAGGATAAAAAAAAATCTTTTTACGCCAAAATTTCCTGGGTGAAGGAATTGAGGAAAAATATTAGATATTAGGGACCAGTATTTTCTTTTTATTATATACTATATTATGCATTAACCACTTTGTTTACTTGTTCACCACATATCACGTACATTAGACAAATTTCGCTTCACTACTACTCCCCCTACTGGAAATTTAACACAGATACAACTTTACGAATGAAACCTATCGCTGCCTTCAGCACCTGCCACAAAAAAAAAGGGCTGAAACTTGAAAATACTTACTGATAAAAAATTTCGCGGTACTTACGTGTTATAGCGACCACATTCAAGTTCTTGATCTGAGTAAAACCGGTTTCTCTGTCTGCATTCGGAGACAATTAACTTAGTATCAGTAAAATAAACTACTATGCAGGTAAAATTTAATTAAATATTAAATATATAGAGTTGGTTAGGTATTTAATACAATACGTTTTAGGCGGTCTGCTTTCAATAATCCCCTGTTGTAGTTTCCATAGTTTGGTTAATAAAGTATTATATGTTCATTATATTTTGGTATATTTAACTAGGATTAACCTAACTTCACTTCTTTGGTGTTGTCGCTATAGCACATAAGTACAAAAATCGCTATTTTTGCTTGGTCGAATTCAACAATAATCACAACAAAATTATATGCTTTGCGAACCCCCAGTATGACACAGAAAAGATTAGAGGTCCAATAAAACATTTGTGAAGTTCACTCCTAAACATATTTCTTTATCATTTCTATTTCCTATATCATAGCACATTTGTTAAAGTCAATAGCTTGGGCAGACACATAGTGTGCATGCAACTGAACACTTATCCAATTCAACCCCCACCGCCCCCACGCAATTCAAAACTCTTTCACCTAAACCACATGCAACTCAACTTCAGTTTGTGCGCGGAACTGGTTAAGCAAAAATAAAAAAAAAATCGTATGCTTTGCGAACCCCCCAGTATGACACAGAAACATTAGAGGTTCGATAAAACATTTGTAAAGTTCACTCCTAAACATATTTCTTTATCATTTCCATTTCCTATATCATAGCACATTTGTTAAAGTCAAAAGCTCGGGCAGACACATAGTGTGCATGCAACTGAACACTTATCCAATTCAACCCCCACCGCCCCCACGCAATTCAAAACTCTTTCACTTAAACCACATGCAACTCAACTTCAGTTTGTGCGCGGAACTGGTTAAGCAAAAATCACAAAAAATCGTATGCTTTGCGAACCCCCCAGTATGACACAGAAAACATAGAGGCACAAAAAAACATTTGTGAAGTTCATTCCTAAATGCATATCTTCATTATTTATATTTCCTATATCATAGCATATTTGTTTAAGTCAATAGCCTGGCGAGCCACAGGGTGTGCGTGTAACTGAACGTTTGTTCAATTTAACCGTCATTTAACTCGGCCCCATTCAACTCAACCCCAACGCAACTCAAAACTCATTCAATGCGATCCCGTTTAGCTCAACCCCCATTCACTTAAACCATGCCACTCAACTTCATTCTGTAAACGTAACTGGTTACAAGTTAGGTTCTGTCATATTAAGTTGAATTGGGTTCGGCCGCATGGGAACCCTTACAAATAGTCGTTCAATTGTGAGCACCATTTGATAAACCAGCTAATAACCACCACCAAGCCAAGACAAGCTGTCACAATAAAAGAATATCACTGAAACAAAGTAACGGTAATAACTACCCAGTATTTTTCAATCTTTTTTGATCATTATTGCTTTTAAACAGGGGCGTATTTCACAAAAATCCTGGGGGTGTGGCAAAGAAGGAGCCGATTTTACTGAGCCAAGTGAAAATGATCAAGTGAAAAATGAGCCATATAGTGCTATAAAGGCAAAAGTATACGAAAGAAAACTGATCTATTTCTGTGAATGCTTAAACTATGTAGGCCTATCTTAGTTTTGACAAGATTTTTGAAGACACTACATTTCAGCTAGGGAGGGGAGGAAACTGAGTCTGGGGGGCAGTTGCCCCCTGCCCTGTAGCAAATTACGCCCCTGCTTTTAAAGAATGATTTTCCACGACCTACGTTGTCTGCGTCAATTATAATCTTTGATGGCAAATACTATACAATAAAAGTGACGAGTCAAATTCGAAGATTTGTTTGCCGGTTTATTTCAAACATCTTTGCATAATATACCATTATTTACATTAAAGAACGTGTTTGAGTGAAATTGATTTCGCAACCACTTAAATACTAATGCAGTTTCATTTCAGTCAGCTGGCTTAAATGGGTCATGACGACAAAGAGTAAAAATAAATCCTACGCCAATTTGTATCTTTTAAATCCACCATTTATATAGAAAACATAAAAGTCATGCCCGGAAGACATTATAGGCACACGTCGATAAATCAAAATTCCATAGGAATCATTTTTTTTTTGGGGGGGGGGGGAATGACAAAATAGAAGTTTTTTGGTACTTATATGATAAACGCCCTACCGCTCAAGTTGTTCATTCATTGACACATTATAGAACTGGTTTTTTCGTTAGTTTCTTTCAGCTTAGCGTGAGACAAGACAAAAAAAGTGACAGAATAGATGAAAAATATATAATTTGGGCTATATATTTTTACATTAGGGGGGGGGGGTAAAATATTTGGACAGTGTGAAGCTGGAAAACAATTCTTACTACATAATATGCATAATAATTGTACATAACACATTAAGCATGTAGATCCGCTATAATTTACCCCCCCCCCCTAATGTGCAAATATATAGCCCAAATTTGCTTCTAAAGTATTATATTTTTATCTTGCTTTGGTATATTTCATTAGCATTGAGGGTCAGAGAAATATATTAGAAAAACAGGTGCTGGTGCATTAAACGTACTCTTTTATATACTGCTAAAGAAGTCAAGTTTGGTTAATGCTAATGAAATAAAATAAAATAGGATGAATATAAAATAGTTTAGAAATAAATTTGGGCTATATTTGTACATTAGAGGGGGTTGGGGGTAAAGCATACCATATATTAAATGTGTAACCTAACGTAACCTAGGTACCCCCCCCCCCTAAACCCCCAAAAACAACAGTTTAAATATCGTAAACGCAATGAAAACTACGCTTTGCAGTCGAATTCTTGATAGCGGTGTCTTGAAATAACTAATCTGGCGGGTATCTGTCCCGGTATCTGTAGCATCTCCAGTTTGACATTCCATATACAGTATATAAAATAGTACGTTTAATGCACTTGTACCGAAAAACATTAGGTAGGGCGTATATCATAAAAGTACCGTTTTTCTATATAAATGACCTGGAAATGCACTTACTTAAAAAAAAAGAACATGGAAAAGATTTTTTTAATTGGCGGATAAAATACGTGTATGCTCAACGGAGCCTACAGAACTGCTTCGGCCCCAAAGAACACTAAAATTACAAAAATTTTCAGCCCAAATGAATAGAACCCCCCCGCCTACATTTTATAGTATATAATATTATTAAAAAATAATTGCACAAATCTTATGTTAACAAAGATTTTGAATGAATATTCAACTTTCAGCCAAAATTTGAATTGCAACCTAAAATTTTAATTTTTTAAACAAGAAAATGAAAAAAACCTTTACAAACATTTCGACAGTTAACTAACAATAAAACTTTCTTAAATAAAAACGACAAGAAATTAATTTTGAAAAAATGTTTCTGAGTAGAAATAAAATCAAATGATTCAAGCTGAAAACGAACTTAAACTACAATGAATTAATAAATGAAACCTAAAAACGAACAGAATCTAAATAAAAAATCACATCAAACCTAAAGATAACAGATACTACTATGGGTGAATTCATGAATCCTAAAACCAACGAAATTAAAACGAAGAAAGTTCACCTTAAAACGAACAGAAATTACTGCAAATCAGGGGTGAGGTAGGGCTACTACCCCCTAAAGGTCAGAGCGTCATTTGCGCTTTACTGAAAGCAAAATATGTTTCAAACGTTTTCTCTTTTATCGTCATAACATTGAAAATAAAAATTATCGATACTTCCAGGAATTAAAATTGATATGTGTTAAATAATAAAGATAGTTTCATTAGTCTGATAACCAATGAATTTCTACCCAAACTTCCTTCCTTTAAAACCCTTCGATACCATAAAGGATCACCCTATCTCGTCCATTAGAAACTTTTTAAGTTTGTGCGGCCAAACTAATCACAATTGATTGGGAAGTCTTGCCATAACTTGCAGAGCTTTAACAGTGAACAGAATAAACGACAGAAAACTAAAAGCCGCCATCTATTTTCCTGGAAATATTAGAAAAACCGTTAAACTTCTCCCGTTTTGTGCCGGACATACAGATACTTAGATGTAATGAAACATTATTAGAAAGCGTAATTTTTTATTTATTTATTTATTAAACGGAGCAGGATGTTCTTTTTAATTTTCAGGAAAGGACAGTCTCTAAAAAAATATTCTAGTTGCTTGAAAAACATTAAAAGTCAGCTCAAAAGAAGCATCACTGAATAATTTGACAGCTTTGGAAGTTTCCTGTTGTGCTAACTGTCTTGATTGAAATCTTTGTTGACACAGGATGCATACTGTTTATGCTGTATTACATTGAAAAGAAAGTGTTTTGCTTATAGCAAGAGATTAGGTTTTCTTTGTTTTAAACTAGCCTCTCATCAACTGTTGACTCATTTAAGATCCCCTATCAATTTTTATCAAAATTGCTTCGGAAGCTCCCTGTGGTGCAGGAAAAATTTGCTAACTATCTCTTTGTCTTTGAGACTGTTAGCCGACAACGAGATCCACAAAATCACATTTGCGGCATCGAGCGTCCTTAAACAAATTCCTTTCAAATGTTTAGAGCACCTAACGTAAAATCATTTGTTAATTATCTCATTTAAAATATTACTCTGACAAACAAAACTAATTGCTTCGAAATTTACCAATGTTCATTTTAAAGTTCTATTTTGGTATTAATTTTCTATACATTTGAATGAAATAGAAGCTGAAAGGGAAAGTTTCGACGAAAAAGCATCCTTTTAAGACATTAAAATTAAATTGAAACTCACAAATGTAACAATCCTAAGAAACATCCCCTTTTTTCCAGTAATGTCGACATTTATTGAGATTTTTTTTCTTGTTGATTTTGATGTAATAAATAAAACCACACTGTTTAAAATACATACCTTTTATTGAAGTACAAACTACGCACAGATCTTTAAAGGGTATAGGGAGAAGTTGGGCCATTGGGCACAAGCCTCCTGTAATATTCACAGCCCCAATTTTCACATTGGGACCAATTAAACCACTTTCAACTCGTAATCACTCAGGGATTATTGAGAGATTTGTCCTAAATGATTAAATGTTAATCATTAAAAATCACGAACATTAATGGTATGAACAACTTGGAATGAAAATACAATAAGCCCAGATTTCTAGAATGGTGTTTTATTTCTAAAGAAACAATTGCTTAAGAGTTTCTGAGCTAGTTGGTTACATACCTGAGGCTAATATTGGAATATAGAAGCCCAAAGTCAAAACACAATAAGATGATATTACACAATTTTCGTATGTGCACCAAATGTGGTATTCAACAATTTCTGAGCTGCAACATCAACCCTTACTGTCCAAATGTTCACTTATTATTGCTGTACCTTTTATAAGTCACAATCATTCAAGTATTCTTTAAGGAATGACTAGAAGTTTAAATGTTAATTTTTAAAAGTGATTAAGATTTCACCATCATTTTCCTAAATAAAGACCAGTAGCCTTTTCACACTTTTTGATTTTTTGTTTGATTTCTACCAAAGTCTGTTTCTGTGCCTATTGATTAGAAATATAATGCTAATATTAAATATATTTAAAAGGGGCATTTGATACTGTAAAGAGGGAACTGTTAATGAAGGATTGTATAAATATTGGCCTACTATACCCACTTGTAAGGATTTTAATAAGTATGTATGAAGCTACAAAATTTGTTATTAGGGTTGCAGGAAAATTTTCAGATGTAATTTGTTCTAGAAAGGGGGTTAAACAAGGTTGCCCCCTGTCTCCGCGGCTGTTTTCGATGTTTATTAATGATTTGCCGGATTTTCTTAGGAAGCAAGGAGCCCCAATGGTGTCATTAGATGTCTGTGAACTATGCATGCTGATGTTCGCAGATGACCTGGCACTAGTGGCGAAGTCTAGAGAGGATTCACAGTTCTTGTTGGATAGAACTAAGGATTATATAGATAGGAAACAACTAAGCCTGAATGTAAAGAAGTCGGTAGTTATGGTTTTTAGAAAAGGAGGTAAGATTACAAGTAGGGAAAGAGTAAAATGGGAGGGAATAGATTTAGAATGTAGGGATGAGTTTACGTATTTAGGATGTAAGTATTCGTCAAATGGCAAGTTTGGAAAGCAGCTGAAGCTAAGTCTTGCTAAAGGAAAGTCCTGTGCCTATGCTGTGACTGCTAGCCAACTGGCAAACATACAGAACCTGAAGATGCATAAGCAGATATTTCAGGTAAAGATTGAATCGGCTATGCATTATGGATCTGAAGTTTGGGGATACATAGCTGGTGAGACGATGGAGAAGATTCAGCTTCAGTATTTTAAGAGAGTTTTAGGTCTACATTTTTCAACGAATAGTTTAGTATTGAGAGGAGATCTAGGTTTGTTTTCTTTTAGAAGTGATAGGCTAGTAGGGATGATAAGACTAGAAGTGATAGGCTAGTAGGGATGATAAGACTATGGGAGAAAATCCTGAGTATGCCCAGAGTAAGGATAACAAAAGCAGCATATTTAGAAGCTCTGAGGATCCCAAAGAGTGATACATGGCCATCTCAAATAAAGAGGATATTGGATGATTGTGGATTTTCAGAGCTATGGAATGGTGGGCTAGGGATTGGATTAAAGGAAGGAGCAGTTGCAAGTAGGGTCAGGGAGAGGTTAAGGGACCATGAGATCCAGGTGTGGCATGCACGAATGAATGAGACCCGATCACTGGAGTTATATGCAAAGGCTAAGGAGCAGTGGGGAGAAGAATTATATTTTAAGGCGGGGCTTCAAAAGAAGCAACAAAAGTTGATTATTTGTGTTATATCAGATGGGTTACCACTAGGTGAGAGAAGGAAAATCTGGGAGGGGTTAGGCAAGATTCTGGTCATTACTTCTGTCCCATGTGCGGGAAAGAGGAAGATCTGGTTCATTTTGTGGGGAAGTGTAGGGAATTAATAGATTTAAGGAAAGAATTGTTTGGGGTTGAGGCTTGGGAGAGAGATGAGATAATAAATTTATTAGCAAGGAAAGATATGGGAGGTATAAAGAGATTCGGAAGGTTCCTGACGATGGGTATAGAGTATAGAGAAAGGTTTTTTGAAGATTAGGGGCGAGGGAGATATTTCACAAGTCTAGATTATAGTTTTGTGCCAATTCATGTTTGTATGAAAGTGTCTTTGTTTTTGTGACCACGGCCCTTTGGGCTTTTGTGTCAATAAATTCTATTCTATTGGATCTCTGGAGTCTAAAACCAAAAAACCTCAATAAATATTTCGTGAATAGCATTTGTCACTGGCTCGTCTTCTTTCAGAATCACGTTTAACATGAGACACGCACCACTCAGGGCAAAAGTGTGCCAACCGTGGCGGGACCGTGCAGCCCATACGGTACTCCGAGATGTACACAGGGGGACAACAGTGGGCAACCCCTTGGTATTTGGTTCTCACCAAAGTCGGTATTTACAGACACTACATAGTTGAGTACAAATATGAGACTAGGTAAGGACCCAAGACAACCTAATACATGCAAAACTGTACTGGTCATAAAGCGGAAGTAAATATTTAAAATCAGAGATTCAACCAGCCAACAGACAACTATCTGGGACCACTGGCTGATTGGGATTACTGAGGATAAGAAGAGATAGAAAAGGATAAAACACAGCTTTTAGAGTAGTATCACCCAAAAAAATCCAGGAGATCTAACCTATGATTACTTTCACACAGGGAGGGGGTAGGGGCATCTCTCCCCGAGATTAATCCAAACGATCATCCTGGAAAACTGCGGACAACTCTGCTGGAGGAAGGACTTGTGAGCACCCAGGGATTTATCCTGTTGTCATTACATAAAATCCAGACTCGTTATTACAATGGAAAATGAAGAGTATCAACATACCGGCAACTGTAAACCTATCCATATAATTGATCAAATTCACAAAGCACAAAATGGCCACAGTCATTAGTTGACTTCTAGTAAATTTTCGTTCACTATATACAGGTACTATTTCTGGTTTATGGTCCCCACTTTCCTCACTAGATATAGATCTTGATGATGGAACTGAACTTATTCCTTGTGAATTAGAATTCAGTAATGCTTGATCTGACATGTTGGATCTTAAATTTTTTGAGTCCATCTTGGTAACAGGACCTAAAAATAAATACAATTACTTGGGCGCTGCTGAACTTCTTTCGGTACTTGTTAACAATCCAGAGCACATTCTAGAATTATGCTGTATAAAATCTGACAAAACCGGTTGACCTCTCTGGAATCGGTTATTATTTGCTTACTTTGAATGAGAAAAACAATGATGTAGTTATATTTTAATTAAATATTTAATATATAGAGGTGGTTAGGGGTTAGGTATTTAATATAATTCGTTCTCTGTGGCCTGCTTTCCATAATTTTGGTTCTAAAGTATTATATTATCATCATATATTGGTATATTTCATTATGATTAACCAGGGGCAGGTCTAGAGGAAAAACTTGGGGAAGGCCCAATGTGACAAGGGCGCCAATGAGCAAAATCTTGGGGAAAGGCCAGTGTGACAAAGGTGCCAATAATCGCCCAAATTGAGAAAATTTATTCTAAAAAAAAGAGTAAAAAGAAAAAAAACAGGATAAGAGGGCGCCAGAAAAAATCATGGGGGGCCTGGGGCCCCTACCCCCCTAGATCTGCCAGTGTGATTAACCTAATTTCACTTCTTGAATGTGTTCTGGATTGTTAACAAGTACTCTTTTTTTCAAATGAGTTCCTACCCTTCTATAAAGGCAAAATACAAGCCAATAAGATGATGGGTGGAAACACATCCTTCAGGGTGCAGGGAGGGGTCAAAGCAAACAAAACTGCAGGTATTTTTTTTAGTCTTTTTTCAATGCTACATAGAAGTTTAATACACCACTGGGTGTGTCTTTTTATGTTCTTTCCAAGTTTACAAATCACTTCCTTTACAAATTTTGTGTTGAACACCTTGTTACTTTTTAAGAAATGGCAACAAGAAATTTTTAAAACTATCTTAAACTAATCATAAGTACTTACTTGTGTTATTGCTAAAACTGAATTGCTTCACTTTACACCACTTCCCTGATGGATGAGCATACAGTCTAGTCTATATACTCAAACTATAATTGTCAATACCACGACAGTTGTATTCTTTATTATTTTACCGTGCACGCTAATCAAGCAGTTGGGAGAGGTGTGCATAAATATCCACAAGGGGGAGGGGGTGGTGGCTAAGTGAGGCAATACTCTTTTAATTATTGAGAGAAGTAAGTATTTATGATTGTTTTGATGTAGTTTTCAGAATTTTTGGTTACCATCTCAAGCTAGCAAATAACAAGAGACAATTTGTCAATCTAAGGAATCTAAGGACTCACAATAAAAGTTGTAAAGAAAACGATTAGTATATTTGAAAGAGCATAAAAGGCATACCGAGAGGCGTGTTCACATTCTACCTAGCTAAGTAATGAAAAAAAAACTGCATTTTACGGCAAATGCTAACCAGACCCTTTGTATAGTAAAGAGGACATTCCTCAGTAGATCATCAGTTTGCTCTTAAGCTGATTTTTTTTTTAACTGGCTTTATCTGTCATTACAAGTCAAATATTAATGAAAAATAAGCCGTTGACATTCTGTCAAAATTTGCCGTTGACATGCAAATAATTTTTGCATGCTTTCAACCCAATGTGTAAATCTTTTGAAGTTCTTGCTACAAATTGTTTTTTTTTATAGATAGTGTTCATCCTGGTCTTTGTTAATTCTGTTTTTTTTTAATGATAGATAAAGCAGTGGCAAAAATACAAAATATTGCTATAAGCATACATATACATACAGTTTTTTTTTAAATTTATGAATTTCTTAAAACCTATAGATTAACAGAGTATATACCCCCACCCCCCTAATGTGCAAATATATAGCCAAAATTATATTCTGAACCTAAATATAACCAGATGAACTGTACCCCAACCCCTAAATACATCCAAATCATGGTATATATTTGCACATCAGGGGGGTGGGGGAAAAATTCATTTGTGATGTAAATTAAGGTTATATTTAGAATCAAGAGTGCAAATTTTGGTTATATATTTGCACATTAGGGGGGTGGGGGCATAATAATTTTTTTTAATGATTGAAAATGGTGAGGCAAAAATACAAAATTTGCGACTTTTTGCCACTGCTTTATCAACCATTAAAAAAAAAACGGAACTAACAATGACTGGGATGAACACTATCTATAAAAAACAATTTATAGCAAGAATTTCAAAAGATTTACACATAGGGTTGAAAGCATGCAAAACATAAAATTCTTTTCTTTCAAGTTGGAAAAAGGAGGGAAAAAAAGGAGAGATTTGTGGATAAAGTGGTAAAATTCTACTTTAGCTACTTTTGGCTATCTTGGGAAGGGGTTAGGTTAGGACAATAAGACTTTCAGGGATGGGTCTACAGGCTAAAGTATGTCCCGGGAAGGTATTTTGAAGTACCTACCTCCACTCCTTCTCCCTCTAGAGGGTCATGAAATTTGCCTACATGACAGGTCTATACCCATTGAAATTTTGACAAAATAACATTGTACCTTAATTTTCAGTTATCAGTTTCTTTTTCTCTGGCTTTAGCTCTGAAAATGCAATTTCAGTTATTTGAGCAGAATTCTAAGACATATAAATAGTTTATTTTCAAAATTTAGGAAATGTATATGCATATCTTTAAAACCTTATAAATCAGGATTGAGCAAAGTTGTGAAGCTGAAAACATGTTTGTTTTACTTCATTGAAGCAGAAGATCTATTTTGCAAGGTTTCACTTCTAAAACTCACATATTTTTAAAGGTCATCAAAGGTCAGGACCCTCTAGAGGGAGAAGGAGTGGAGGTGGGTACTTCAAAATATCTTCCCAGGACATACTTTAACCTGTAGACCCATCCCTGAAAGTTTCATTTTCTTAAACTAACCCCTTTCCAAGAAGTCAAAAGTAGCTAAAGTAGAATTTTACCAATAAAGCTTCTCCCCTTGGATAATATGTTAACTAGGATCATTATACATATTTTAAAGTAAGAATTGTTTTCTTAACATGTCTCCTTATCAGGGGCCACAATTCCAAATTTATACCCAATGTTTACTTTATTCATAAGTCAATAATATGAACAACAAAAAATTTAGGCCTACCAAAGTCTAAACTTAGCCTACCTCTCATTTGCATCATTGAAACAAATGTTATAACCCGTTTTTATATCCAAAAAATAAAGAATGATATTATTATTTTCAAGGGCCCTAAAAGGGCTTAAAATTGGATTTGCAAGAAAAAGCAATTACCCTATTATATTCCGAGAGCATAAGAAATGACGTCTAGTGGTATGTTCACTTTATTTGTAAGTCAATAATACAAGCAGCAAAAAATTTATCAAATTTTGTTCACCTAGCTAGCCTACTTTCTAAGACAGCGAAAATCACCTAGGCTAATCTTGGAGTTTAGGCCTAGCCTACCAGAAGTTAGGCTAATTCAGTTCAGACAACTTCTTCCTGGTCAAATATCCTATAAGAGATAAAGCATATATATCCTAGATAGAAATTAGCTCTAAGAATGAGTACGCTATCATGAACGAAATAAAAAACTGCGTAACTACCGGAATATTTTGTATTATCCCTTTTTAGGTCAATATTTTCCTCAACCACTGTACTGTTGTGTCTTCAATGGTTTTTAAAAATCAACTGAATTTAACGTCATCAAAATAAAAATTAACCGGTCGTAGGATGAGGCACGTATAATGCGCCAATCATAAATGAGCAAAATAGAGGCATCTAAAATATAAAAATAGAAACTTTTGAGGTGCCTCTGTCAATCCCAAACAGTGTGGCCAGATTGGCTTATTTTACGCCAAACTGGCTTATTTTGTTGGCGACTGGCGTGAAAATTTTTGGAACTGGCTTGTGGCTTAAAATTAGGCTATTTTTATTTTGAGCTGGCTTATTTCTTGGCGTAATTTACTTTTTCGGGAAGAATTTATATTTTTTGGCTATTCATCCTATTTTCGAACGAACGAATGCTCACGAAAGGTCAAAATCACGTTTTAACTCTATGGTCAAAATACGAATCTAGCCGCGGCACTGCGGTGAAGTTTTCAAATCCTAAGAGGCACGTGGCTTCGTAACAACAGCATAAAAAGCATTAGCCGTTAAGTCATGGGGTTGAACTACAGCTGAAGGTACAGTATATTAGCTGTTACTTATTAGTATAGAATAACGCCAGGAATCAAACTCATAACAGGCATGTCTGTAACATCTACAGATCCTGTTTAACTGTTTAGTTCATGTGAGTCGTCCAGGAGTCGTCATGTACACTCTAGCTATTTTCTGTGGTTTGTATCTCTGTACAAACAGATTGGGTGCACAGCCTAGCCGACTGGGTACACACCCCAATGCATTGGGTACTGCCCACAATATATTGGGTACCCCCATACCCGTTTTCACTTTTTGTCTAGGCCTATTCTGAGAAAATACATTTATTTATATTTGAGGTTTTCTTTGCATCACTTCAGTTTAAATATGCTCAAAGGAAGAAGCAAATTGGTCATTGGTTTTCTCAGAATACATGCAAAAGTGAAAATCGTTATGGGGCAGTTGGGGATATTAATTGTTTTATGTACTACCATCAACGTAATGTACTACTTCACCACTGCAGTAGTACACCACAGGATCTGTACCTAAGAATTTGAGTGCTACACCCCACAATCAGTACTACATTAAACATGGCATAGGTCCTACTACGCTATATATAGAGTAGGTCCTGCTATGCTATATATGGAGTAGTACACTTGGTTAGATGTAGGTATCAAATTCTGAGGTACAGATCCTGTGGTATACTGCTACAGTGGTGAAGGAGTACATTATATGTTGATGGTTGTACATAAAACAATTAATCCCTAACTGGTATGGGGGGGGGGGGGTACCCAATGCATTGAGGTGTGTACCTCAATGCATTGGCTACCAGCAAATTGGGTACATGCCACAGAAAAATAGCTGGTGTACATGACTGGTTTGCACCCCCATTTTTAGCAGTGATGAGCATCAGCTTGTGACATAAGCAAACCTGAAGCAATCAATCTTGTTTCAGACTCACTTTTATTCATTTTTCCCAATGTGTTAGCCTATAGTTAAATACTAGAGAAATTAGTTATATATAATATAGGCTAATAGCTAATATGTAATAAAGTACCATATAATACTAATGAAATATCAGAAAGAGATATATAAGTACAGGAGCAGGATAAGTAGATGAGTTACCCTTGCTTTGATGTCTGATTTCTTTGTTACTGTTGCTGTAGCCTCGGCCTATAGGGTAAGACTCCTAGTGATTAGCCAGTGCCTAATCTGAGCTGTATCTCTGATTAGAATGCAGTATGTCCTTTACCTGGCAGCTGAGACTTTAATCTTGACCACTACTAATTTTCAGAATTATCAATCTTGGCCAATAGTCTACAAATCTTGACCACAACATTGATAATTAAACATGAGACATTACCTTTAACAGACAGCAACTATGGAAGTTATCCTATAGTTTTGTTATTTAGAAAAAAACCTTTCAGATTTTGAAATAAACAAGGTTCATTGTTATATTAAATTTAATCAATCAACTGTAGACAATCAAGGCAAGTGTCCTGAAAATCTGATCATTGACCCCTCTTCTTTCTGGGCTGGGTTGACAATAGATCCAAATCTTTAATTTGTTCTTCTTTTCTCATGATAAGTTCATACACTTCTTCTTGGGAGAATTCAATTTTTACTGAATGAGATAATCCCTTACTACATAGTTTCTCTTGTTACTGCCTTGTTGTAAACACTGCTTATTAATATTCAAAATGTGGATGAATATGGAAAGATGTAAATCAGCTATTAGCTAATAATGTGAGGTAACATCATAGTAGGGTTTATCTAATTCAATATAGTCAGCGTATTTTGACCTACTATATATGGTGTTGTAGATTTAGATCCATTGACAGTTTTCTTTCCAGTATTTTACAATTCAACAGTATATGCTCAGGGGTTTCTTCTGTGTTTTTACAGTACCTGCAAAATGGGCTATTGGCAACTTCTCCATTTGGCTGCTTTATTTTGTATGAAGGAGAGTGGTGGTTGAAGTTAGCTGTATTTGAACACAGGCAGTTGAACCAGACTGATTGTATACTGGTTGGAAAGGGGGATAAATTTGGTGGCTTTAATTCAAGCAATGTTTTTAGTCATAATCTAGTTGTATCCCTTATAGTTAGAGATTTCACTGGTTCCATTTGGCTTTTTGCTTCTTGCTTTTCTATCTTGTCTGCTTTTTCATTTCCTTCTTTACCTAGATGACTAGGTATATATTGAAATTTAGTAACAAAGCCTAATCTTCCAAGGCTGCTTAGGTTTTCTTTGGTTTGATGTAGGCCTATGCCCAGTGTTTCAAAGTTAGTGTTTCATAGGATATAGAGAGCAGATTTAGAGTCAGAGAATATTACTATATGTTAATTGCTCTGTTTCAGTTTAATTAGGGTCTCTAAGCACAAATTGATTGCAGCTACTTCAGCTGTTAGTGTGCTGGTCCCTGCCTTGTGTTTTTTCACAGTGCATAGGCTGAGCTCTTTTAAAAAGCATCCACTTCCACATCCCTCTTCACTTAAAGATCGATCAACATATACTTGGGCATATCCATTAAATTCCCTTTTTAAGAGCTGTTTGAAATCATGGATTGCAGTTTGGGATTCAATTTGTTCCTATTTTGAGGGAGGAATTCTAGTTTAACCCTGGGGTGATTGATCCCCAATTAAATTCGAATTCAACTCCTCCATACTCTCCTCCAGACTGCTCATGCTGGGTGGGCTTATAATAAAAATTAACCAGGAAAATATTAATTTTTAAAAGATTTAATCAGTCGGAATATCATAACTACAAGTGTAACTTGACCCCACAAAACCCCTGGAGAAAGGTATTTAAGTTATGACATTTGTCCATTGTCTATATAAAGTATTTGCTATTGAGAAAGATGTATGAATTTTTTCCATGGGGGGGGGGAGGTTTTGGGCATTAGGCCTAATGGAAGGAATACTCATATAAACTTCAGAGAGGGCTCATTTGATTGGAAATTGAAAGTTCTAGTTCACTTTTCAAGCATCACAAGATATTGGAGGGTAGCCAGCTCCCCCCCCCCCCAAACCTCTTTTTTTCCTGATGCATCCAATAAAAATTTTAAAGGTATCCAATAAAAATGTTCAAAGATCATATAACAAAAATTCTGGTGCCAACACAACCCCCCAGGGCCCAGGGCAGGCATTGTAAGTTGTGCCCTGGGGGCATATGAGTCTTATGGAAGGGATGCTCATATTCACTTCAAAGAGGGCTCATTTAATTGGAAATTCAAAGTTCTAGTTCAGTTTTAAGAGTCAAAAGGGATTGGTGGGCACCTAGTCCCCCCTCCCCTCCATTCCCTTTTTTCCTCAAATCCATCCGATAAGAACTTTGAGATAGCTTTTTTTTAAAATAGTTCAAAGATCATATAACAAAAACTCCAGGGTCAACACAGCCCCCCAGGGCCCAGGGGCAGGTGTTGTAAGTTACGCCCTGGGGAATATATGGCTCTTATTGAAGGGATGCTTGTAAAAACTTCAGAGATGGCTCATTTGATTGGAAATTGAAAGTTCTAGTTCAGTTTTTTAGAGTAAAAAGAGATTGGAGGGCAACTAGCCCCCCCCCCATGCTCCTTTTCCCCAAATACATCCAATAAAAATTTTGAGATAGCCATTAAGTTAAAAATTGCTCAACAGTCAGATAGCAAAAATTCAGGTGTCCTCACTACCCCCCAGGGCCTGGGGCAGGCATTGTAAGTTGTGCCGCATTGGGTCACAGAGTATCATTATAGTAATCGGAGGTCCGACTCGGTGAAATTATGGGACACAGAAATTGCGGCGCACACACGGACAGTGCTCGAACTAACACAGGACAAATCGAGCCGGTGGGCGTCCTCGTCAATAATTTTCCCCGAACTGTTGGACAGGAAAGTAAGCATGGTCGAGCATTTTCTGAACATAGCGCGCTGGAATTTCTGTAAAGTCTCTAGAGTTTCACATGGGGTAGCGGTTTATCGCAATTCTACTAAATGCAGCCTCAAAATAATCTCTACACTGGAACTGAACTTCCGCAAACCAGGGAACGAATTGAAAGGTGGATAATGCCAGTAGGATCAAAGGACCTGAATAGTAGTGAGTATTTCTATAAAACGGCCGTCAAAACTTGGACACCATTAAAAGTAAAGTTAGATTTTGGGCAAAAAATTGTCTGGCTTATTTTTGGCTTGTTTTTCAAAGGCTGCGGCTTACTTTTTTGTCCACGATCTGGCCACACTGATCCCAAAAGCACAGTATATATAATAGCAGTATGATCTTTTCCTATCTCACCCATTATAAAAACCTGGACCGATGTGCGATTGCTCCAGAGAATGTATAAACCGGTATAAACATAAGTGACATTAAATCTTTTCACGGGTAGACAAGTCAGATTGTCTGAACGTCATCAAAATAAAAATTAACCGGTCGTACGATGAGGCACGTATAATGCGCCAATCATAAATGAGCAAAATAGAGGCATCTAAAATATAAAAATAGAAACTTTTGAGGTGCCTCTGTCAATCCCAAAAGCACAGTATATATAATAGCAGTATGATCTTTTCCTATCTCACCCATTATAAAAACCTGGACCGATGTGCGATTGCTCCAGAGAATGTATAAACCGGTATAAACATAAGTGACATTAAATCTTTTCACGGGTAGACAAGTCAGATTGTCTGAACGCAAAACTTGGCTTCAACGTTGGAACACTAATTTTGAAGAAACTAATTTTAAATTAATTTATTCCAATACATATATGAAAATCGGTAATTAGTTGTTCAATGTTATTATTAGATGTTTTTAGGAATTAAAAATAGGTTTCGAAGTCTCAAGTTGGTTTCAAAGGCATTTTGAGAAAGTTTCTGCCAAAATACGTGTTCCAGGGTAATTGGACCGCTGATGGCAGATCAAATGAGAGGAGCTGTTTGTACGCGCCGATATAAATATAAATATATATATATATATATATATATATATATATATATATATATATATATATATATATATATATATATTATATATATATATATATATAATATATATATATATATATATATATATATATATTATATATATATATATATATTATATATATATATATATATATATATATATATATATATATATATATATAATATATATATATATATATATATTATATATATATATATATATATATATATATATATATATATATATATATATTATATATATATATATATTATATATATATATATATATATATATATATATATATATATATATATATATATATATATATATTGTTGGCACCCTTGGTCCCAGTTTGTTCAGATAAATGTCCCTCCCAGATTCCTTTCTTTTGACCCCTTAATTATTTTCCTTCCCCGAGTAATAATTATTAATTTTCCTTTTATTTTGTGACGCCATTTTAGGTCCTCCTAATTGCGTAGTTGCTTAATAGACCACGAGGTAAGAAATTGCGCAGTTAGGGAGGTTGACCAGTAACTTAGTAAGTCCTCGGATTGGCTGGAAAAATTCATTTACCACCCCGTACCCCGTCGCAGACACGCGGCTAGCGGAGCGGGCTGGGAGAAAGAATTCCCTTTTTAAGTGCAGTTCTTTTATAGCGTGTCTTGAATACAGTAAGAATTTTTATGCTATATACTCTTTTAACTTTTCAGCCTAGGTCGAGTCTAAAGAGATAGTTAGAAATCTTATCGGTAACCCTTGGCTTTAAATGTGGCCCTGGGACTATTCGATCACGCTAGTAGATACGGAACCGTTGGAGTAACCGCAGAAATCCCACTATTTTGGGACGACGAGGGATCTCCCCCTCCAGTAAGTGGCATAGCAACCTCTTTGCGCCATTTTTGCTTTAAAAGTGGTGACCCCGTACTCCCACCCATCCAATAAGTGGTGGCAGCAAGAAAAAGAGCTATCAATAACACTGGTAGTAAAAGAATTCTGCGTTTTTGAAGAGACGGGTTAATTTGGCCTAGAAAGTAGCCTATTGTGGTAACATATAAAAAGACAAAATACGCAATCAATTAATAGAATTATGAAGGTCTATAATGGGCTGTGTGCCTTGTTAGACAAATATAAAAAAGAATGACGTGAAATTAATGAGTTGAGTTTACAGTGGGGAAATCTCCGTATTTAAAAGTATTACAGGGTTTAAGGACAGATAAGAAAATGTTGAAAGTTGGGTTATTATTTGAGTGAATTGGCGGACTTAGATATAATCTTCAGTGACGAAGGTTATAAGAGTATTGAGGACGGCAAATTAGGAGAATTTGTCAGTTTGTGCGCACATTGGACAAGAAAGGTGGGAGGCACCTGTCCTATTGAGTAATCTGCCGAGGAGGAGATTATATTTGGAATACGAGTATCCAGGAAGGATACGTGATTTGTTTTACAGGGTTGTTCCCCTGTTTGAGTTTAGTCCAGCTAATTCACTAGTGGAATATTCGCGCGGTTTTTCTGATTATTTTCTCGTCCAACCCCTGTTAATTCGTTTTTCAGAGATATATTTCACTCGCGTGAAACTGCTAGTTGTGAAAGAAGTCGTTCCCTAAAGAAGTATACGCGGTAAAATGAGGGGGTACGAAAAACACTTAGGAAGGAAATGTGAAAAGACAAAACAAACTAACCCCTCAGAGGCTGTGCCAAAAGAAGGGGAGTTACGAGTAAAAGAAAATCCGGATAGAGAACGAATAGAGTCAGAAAACGAATTAAGAGAATATAAAGACAGTGAGAATCATAGTAGGCCAACTAGCAGGAGTAGTAGAAGCTCAATTTCCAGTAGGATTTCGCGAAAAAGTACCCAAATAGATATGACACAACAACTATTAAATTTCATGGAGAAAGAAAGAGAGAAAGATAGACAAGAAAGAGAACGAAAGGAAGAGGCTGATAGGATAGCTAGAGAAAAAAAAGGAGGAGGCAGACAGAGAGGAAAGAAAATACATAATGGAAATGATTGCAGGGAGAAATTCCCAAGTGCCTCAGAGAGCGTCTACAATAGAGGTAATGCAAGCAATAAACCTTCAACCAATGAAAGAAAATGAAGATGTACATTTATACATATACAATTTTGAAAAATCGGCGGAATCAAGCGGGTTGCCGAGAGAAAATTGGGTGACAAGAATACAGCCCCTCCTTAATTACAAAGCATTAATTGCATATAAAGCATTACCAATGGAGTACTCAAAAGATTTTGAAAGACTAAAACAAGCCATTTCTGAAAAGTTTCAACTCTCCCCTGAGCACTTTCAAAGAAGATTTAGAAGCGAAAGAAAACAAGACAACGAAACATATAAAGAATTCGGGTACAAATTGAAAGATATGTTTTTAAAATGGCTAGAGTTAGAAAATTATAGAATGTATGAAGACCCGGAAGAAATAAAAGAAAAGATAAAGGAAATAATAGATAAAACAGTAATGGAACAATCTTTAGAAAATACCCACAGAGAATTGAAAATATATTTGAAAGAAAAGAACCCAAAAACAAGCGAAGAAATGGCGGAAATGGCAAATAGGTGGACCGAAATAAGAGAAGAAATTGAGGAGACAGACATGTTTCAAAATAAAGAGTATAACAAAAATAGGCACTATAACACAGCGCAAGGAGAACTAACTTGCTATAACTGTGGTGCCACGGGGCATTTTGCAAGAAACTGCCCCAATACATATGACCAAACACCACATAAAACGACAGCCTGGGCCATGACCCATAATAGGGAAAAAATTACGCATTTGCAGAGTCGCATAAGATATACGGAAAATTGAACGGGGAATTAGTTGAAATGGCAATTGATTCTTGCAGTGATTAAACTTATGTGCGAACTGACCTAATTAATAGAACAGAGATAGACCATAAAAATAAAATTACAACATTATGTTATTATGGAGACAAGCACCTATGCCCGTCTGCTTGGGTAAGAATAGAAATTGCAAGGAACGACGGTACAATCCAAAGAAAAACGATAAAAGTAGGCTTAGTACCTACTCTAGCAGTGGATGTTTTAGTAGTAGGAGACTTTGGAGATATCGGAAATCTCCTATCGTTAAAAGCGACTTCTTTAACAGTGGGAAAATTACAAAATTACACTACGACGGAAAAATATGCTATATCGTTGACAAGGCGGGGAGGTTGACCGGCTCATAAAACGAATTGGGAGGCTGTGCCACCCTGTCGGAAAAACGAAATACTTGATACGCGGGCTCAAAATGTTGATAATCCACAAAAATGGAATGCGGAAGTAAATAGACAAGATAATATTGAAAATAAGACGCGCGAAATTGATTTTTCAGGAAAATTTGCAAATAATAGAAAACTTGAGAACACTTTTAATGAATATGAGACACTAACAAGTACAGGCCAAAATGAAACGCTGAATGTACCAGAGAAAAATGAGATGAAATTTATTGTACGCGCTTTTCCTCGGAAAGTTCGAGAAATTTTAGTAGAATATGAAAAACCAAATGTCGGAGTTCAGTTCCCATTTGATGACGAAATATTTGTTGCTGTGGTAATAATAAAGAAGACTAAAAGAGAGAAGAAATATATTAAGCGGAACTACAATGAAGAAAAGCAGTCAAAGATGGTGGACACTAGAGTCCAATTCAAATTTAATAATGATTTATTTTGCGCGAATGACAAAATTGAGAAAAGTAGAGATGAAAATAGAAGTGTACAAAAGAGACAAAATTTGGAGATTCAGCCTGCAGTGGCGAAAAATAAAAAAATGTTGGATGGGCTGTGCCTTGATAACATAAATAATAGAGGGGAAAAAGAGGTCCAAGAGCCACTGGGAAAATTACGAAATTATAATAAGACGAAAAAACTTAGGAGGGAGGAGAAGACCCATAACATAGAATTGACTTGTCAACAACGAGTTACGGAAAGATTGGGAGATACTGAATTGTGGGTTGGATTGAAGAAAATTGGGAAGAAATCTGAGAATGGTTTTATTAGCTCAAAAGAGGGTTTGTTCCTTTATGAGGGGTAGGGATCCCTTGGGGAATATCCCCTGCGGGAAGACGTGAAAGATAGCCCCTTTCCTCGATGCAAAACTGGCGGACAAGTTGTGATCCCTTTACGGAAGTCTTGTCTTTCCAGTCTTCAATTTCATCTTCATCCCTCATCACCGAGCATTATTCATTCGATTATTTTAGGGGATGGGACCCAAATAAAAGCGATTCATGGTTCGCTCAAAATTTTACTTCATTTTCCTGAACTCCTATCGTTTTCACAGGCCTGTGTATTTTTGGCCTTGGATTGTTTGAAATTATGCCAAGGGGCAATTTACTTTTTTATTGAGATGTGGGGTTGTTTCCACAGATGGAAATTAAGAGGCTAGTGCAGCCAATTTTTCATGATGGCTGGCTTCATTGAAAGTGCCAGGAACTGATTCTCTGCTCCTCTCAAATGGAAATTCGTGAGAGCAAGAAATTTTTTGTTTTTGATTGTGCTGCGCACAATGAATTTCTACGAATCTTGGGGACTTCGATTTTCGAGACCAAATGCGGATGTTAGACGATCTAGACCATGGTGGTTTCTACGGTGGAGACGTGGGGATGGCGACGAATCCTGAGCCAAGCGGTGAAAAGAGAGAAGATACAAGTTTAGTGATGATTTTGAGTTTAATGTTATTTATTTTATGTCTGAGTTTCAAGCCAATCCACCAGAGTAGCAGCCATTTATCTCAGGAGGGAGGTGTTGAAACCCTTGGTCCCAGTTTGTTCAGATAAATGTCCTTCCCAGATTCTTTTCTTTTGGCCGCTTAATTATTTTCCTTCTCCTAGTAATAATTATTCTTTTAATTTTGGTGGCGCCATTTTCTGTCCTTCTTTAATTGCGTAGTTGGTTAATAGACCACGAGGTATAAAGTGCGCATTTGGGGATGGTTGACCAGTAATTAGTGAGCCCTTGGATTGGCTGGGAAAATTCACCCACCACCCCCATCACCCAACTCGCGGCTGAGCGAGTTGGAGAATTGGAAGTGTGATTTCGTCAGTTCCGTTTTGAGTTCTTTTATAGCGTGTCTTGAATACAGTAAGAATTTTTATACTATATACTATTTTAACTTTTCAGTCTAGGTCGAGTCTAAAGAGATAGTTAGAAATCTTATCGGTAACCATTGGCTTTAAATGTGGCCCTGGGACTATTCGATCACGCTAGTAGATACGGAACCGTTGGAGTAGCCGCGGAAATCCCACTATTTTGGGCCGACGAGGGATCTCCCCCTCCAGTAAGTGGCATAGCAACCTCTTTGCGCCATTTTTGCCTTAAAAGTGGTGACCCCGTACTCCCACCCATCCAATATACGAGAATAATTGGTATAGCTGTAACTCTGCATATAAATTTATATAAATGTATATATAGTGGGCAGTAATAATGCAAAAAGTAAATATAACATTGGTTTAAGAATGGAAAAAAAAGACCAAGAATGAATTTACAACGATAATCAAGTTAAAAATAAGTTTTATTGGAACAATGCCATTAAGCGATGACATTTGAATATGATATTTGGTGCTTCGCATTGATATTTCAGTTTTAAAAGTTTTATCAATTTTCTGAAAACTCCCTAAGAATTTTACGAAAAACACTTCTTAACAGACGTTTGGGATTTTCTTGGATAGGGCTATTGTGGTAACTTTTACCACAGCAATCAATAATTAGAACCCAAGTCCTAAAATTGGTCTCAATCAGGAACCCTTATCGCTATCTAAATTCACAAAGTGCAAAGATTTTCAAACAGAGGTGTTTATTGTTTAAAGTTCAGGAAAGGTCTGCCCATTTCATACGAAAACATTGATTGAAAACGAAACTAGTCTTATCTAAAAATAAATATCGTAGAAAATAAATATCACGACGTGAAAAAAAATGATAAGCCATCCAGTGCCGGATCCAGAGGGGGGGGAGGGGTGAGGGGTGCCTCCCCCCTAAAGTAGTGTAATTTACCTAATTAACGCAAGTTTGCATTAATTAAACTTGCTCCTAACGTAATTTTATCAGATCAACCTATTTTGCGCCCCCCCCCCCAAAAGAAAAATCCTGGATCCGCCCCTGAAACCATCACACCTATTCCACCAGTTATTAGAAGAAAAAAAATCCTTATTTCCACAAATTTCATCACCCCCCGCCCCCTGTTTTTATAAAATCCTACATAGGCCAATCAGTTGAGTTCACTGTATATAAATAATAGATTAAGTCATAATTTGTATATAAATTAAGTCATACCTGTGAGATGGGACACTTGCAAACCACTTAGCCGGCTGACCAAGTTTTTTTCTGCTTTCGCAATTACGAATAATGCACTTTGTAACCATTTCTCATTGATTGACGCATACACACTAACCCATAAGCGCAGAAATAAGTGGGAGGAGCTTTTTGTTCGCACCGAGAATGAAGAGCCAGAAATCATCTGCGGTAAACTTACTGCCTAATTATATAAACTGTGCCCAAAAGTAACCTCTCGTTCAATAGAGCTTAAGGACCGGACACACGTAACTTTTTTCGGCACCGATTTCAGCAGCTCATTGGGCAAATGATAGCATCACAAAAGCGTGCCCTTTGCGCAAGATTTTCAAAACTAATCATCAAGGACATCAATAGTCAACTCCAGCTTATTAATAGTTGCATGGTTGATCTCAACTTATTTCTTTTGATTTTTCTGCTGAAGAGAAGGAAACGATTTAGAATTGGAACAGCTCAGGAAAAGAAACCACCACATGATCACGATGATCATCATTGATGATCACGTTGAAATTTGAAGCCGTTTTTGTAAATCGGCAGCAAAAACTAGAATGTCTTTTAAGCTCGAATTGCTGAATTCTTTGCAATTCGGTGCCGATTCGGCAAATCGGGGCCAAAAAAGTTATGTGTGTCCAGCCCTTTATTGAATAAGCATAACTACTATGCTCTGTTGAACGCAGTTTGACCACCAAATGATTTTCTTATAAAAAAATGGGAAATCTTGCTAACACGTATAAATTTTTAAACTAGCTGAATGTATTGACAGCTTGTAACTATCGATAAATATTCCAATAATTTTCTATGAGTAAAAGGATGAATTGTATTTTAATCCCATTAAGATTTGAAGCAAAGTAAGCATACAATTAATGGCAATATGTTTTAATAAGTGCTTCTGAATGGAATTCAGCAGTTGCAATTGGCCATTAAAGGTTAAAAATTACTAAAATCTATTGCAATGTTAAATACAAAAACTAGTTGTTTTTTTTAACTGAAGGTGACAAGCAACATTAAAACTTAAAATGAAGAGAAATTATTTCGTATTTGAAAGGGAAATCCCTCTTCAACGCTTCGCTCTTTACGCTAAAGTTTTATTTTGTGTCAAATCTCTACTTTTAAATTAATAAAAAATTGTGTGTAAAGAGCGAGGCGTTGAAGAGGGAACAACCCCTTTCATATACGGAATAATTTCTGTTCGTTTTAAGTTTTAATGTCGCTCCTTACTTTCAGTTAAAAAAAAACTTGTTTTTTTGTTTAATTAAATAAAAAAAACAAGTTTTTTACACAGAAAGTAAGGAGCGACATTAAAACTTAAAACGAACAGAAATTATTCCGTATATGAAAGGGGCTGTCCCCTCCTCAACGCCTCGCTCTTTATGCTAAAGTTTTTTATTGTTTTAAAAAATAAAGTTGTGAGACAGAGTCAAACTTTAGCGTAAAGAGCGGGGCGTTGAGGAGGGGACAGCCCCTTTCATATACGGAATAATTTCTGTTCGTTTTAAGTTTTAATGTCGCTCCTTACTTTCAGTTAAAAAACTTGTTTCTTTTATTTAATTTCTGATCGTTTTTTAGTTAATGCAGCTTTTATTTTGGCTCACCGTCATTGAATAAGTAAAAAAAAATTGCATAAAATTTTTTACTTTTTTTTGCTAAATGGCTGTCTCTAAATTTGGTTCTGACGTAATTTACAAATTAACTTGCGTAACGAACTTCTATATTCGTATATTTTTCTTCTGGCAAAAAATACAAAGTTGCAGATTTTTGCAGATATGAGCTTGAAACCTATGTAATAGGGTTTTTTGATACGTTGAATCTGACGGTGCGATTTTCATTAAAATTCTTTCACTTGTAGGGGATGTTTCCCCCCTCTTTAAAAAATCAGGTAAATTTTCTCAGGCTCGTAGCCTTTGATGAGTAATACTAAACTTAAAAGAAATTTTATATTTAGAATCAGCATTATAAGCCCATTCTTTTGATACATTTATTGACATCAAAATTCCGTTTTTAAAAGTTTCGATTACTATTGAGCCGTATCGCTTGTTTTTTTTTATTGTTTTTTTATTACGTATACGTTATTATGAGGGGGTTCTCCCCTTAGTCAATACCACGCTCTTTACGGTAAAAGTTAAAAAAATTTAATTCACAAACCCCCGAATTTCAAAGGCCGTTTAATTAGAATAGATAGCTCTTTTGAAAGCACAAAAAATGTAGTGTAAAGAGCGAGGTATTGAATTGGGGAAGAACCCACTCATATACGTAATAATTTCTGTTCGTTTTAAGTTCTAATGTTGCTTCTTACTTTCAGTTGAAAAAAACTTGTTTTTTTTTAAATTTAATTTCTGATCGTTTTTTAAATAATGCTTGAAAATCCGGTGCCCCCTTCATAGAAATGTCCCTTACCCCAAAGAAACATCCTCCACGGAAAGATTCTCCCGAGTAACCCCCTCCTCCAGCCCCCCCCACCAGAAAAAAATCCTTCCTGAAAATGTCTGTATACTTCCCAGTAACCAATAAAATATGTAAGCAGTGGGCAAAGTTCATAACTTGCAGCCCTTCCCCTGGGAACTGTGGGGGATTAAGACATCCTAAAAGACATATTTATTAGATTTTCGACTATGCTGAACAAAATGGCTATCTCGAAATTTTAATTTGGTGATTTTGAGAAAAAAATGAGCGTGGGAGGGAGCCTAGTTGCCCTCGTTTTTTTTGGTCACTTAAAAAGGGCACTAGAACTTTTAATTTCCGTTCAAATGAGCCCTCCTACGATATTATAGGACCACTGGGTCAATACGATTACCCCTGGGGAAAAAAACAAAAAAAAAACCCAAATAATCACGCATCCGTGATCTTTCTTCTGACAAAAAATGGAAAATTCCACATTTTGTAGATAGGAGCTTGAAACCTCTACAGTAGGGTTCTCTGATACGCTGAATATGATGGTGTGATTTTCATTAAGGTTCTATAGCTTTTAGGGGGTCTTTCCCCCTATTTTCGAAAATCAGCCAAATTTTCTCAGGCGCGTAACTTTTGATGGGTAAAATTAAACTTGATGAATCTTATATTTTTGAAATCAGAATTAAAATTTGATTCTTTTGATGTATCTATTGGTATAAAAATTCCGTTTTTTAGAGTTTCGGTTACCATTAAGCCGGGTCACTCCTTACTTACAGTTCGTTACCACGAACTGTTTGATGTCTGAACGTTTTTCAACTAATGCAAGTTGGAATTTGCGTCACCGTACATGAAAAATTAAAGAAAAACTTGCATTTTAAATTTGGCAAATCTATTCCGTATATCAAGGGTTGCCCCTTGTTCAATACCTTGCTCTTTTACGCTAAAGCTGTTAGCACTTTTTAAAAAGCTGCCTATTCTAATTAAACAGTCCCCGTGAGTAGAATGCATCTATTGAATTCTAGGAGATTATGTTCCTTCCTGTGCTATTTGGGGAGATTACATTCCTTGGCCTCTTTCCAGAGCATGTACCTATGGAATTGCATAAGAATATGCTCAAAAGTGTAATAGATATGAACCGTACAAGAAAACCCACGCCTGAGACACTACAGTTACACGTGGACATTTTAAAAAGTGACTGGTTTTTCTGATTTTTTGGAAGATTGCCTTAACTCGAGAGTAGTTTGTTATTAAAAAATTGGATGCTACAATGAGAATTGTTTGATTGACATTTGCAAAAAGGGGTAAGGGATTTGCGGATTGAAGTGTAACTCGAGAGTAGTTTGTTATTAAAAAACTGGATACTATAATCAGAACTGTTTGATTGAAATTTGCAAAAAGGGGTAAGGGATTTGCGAATTGGATTGTATGAAGGTGGAAAAAAAGAAAAAAAGGGTTAAACTGATTATCAGTTAAGGTAACCCCTCGGGGTTGTTAACTAAGGTAATTTGTTATAAATTTGAGACAACATCAATCTATGAAAATGGTTAATGATGATAGAATGACATTGTGAGTTGACCTAGCTTTACCTCTCCGATGTGTTCTGTATAATACACAAGTTGTGTTTGAACAGTGTTGTCAGTTTAAAATAGGGCCCAACGTTATAGTATACTAAAAAGTTGATACTAAGAGAGATGTAGACGGCAAGAAAATAATTTTAATAAAGAAATTCAGAACAAACCTTAGAAATCCTTGCAAATCAAGTAGTAAGGTGTATGTGAGTCCGAACCATCAAGGATCATAAGCACCAATGACCCTAACCAGCAGAAACATCAACCCCCCAAAGGTCCCCTATCCCCAAACTCGAAGGGTGCCCCCTCCCCTCCAACTTTTCGCCTCCCTCCCCCCATTTTTTTTTATTTTTTTTTATTTTTTTTGGCAATTGACATTTTTTCTGATAACAAGTATCATTCATTACGATCGTAGCTCTCAAATGTGAAACTTAAGTCAATTTATGGATCGTAAAATAAATCTATTTCCGTAAAATCTGAGCCAATAAGGGTTTTTGACCTTAAACTCTAGTTTTTTGTAAGAAAATTATGGAAAATAAAATTCTCTGGTTCAAATGTGAAACTTAAGTCCATTTATGGATCGAAAAATAAAACTATTTCCGCAAAAATCTGAGCTAATTAGGTTTTTGACCGTAAACTCTAGTTTTTTGTAAGAAAATTATGGAAAATACAATTCTCTGGTTCAAATGTGAAACTTAAGTCCTTTTTTGGATCGAAAAATAAAACTATTTCTGTAAAATCTGAGCTAATAAGGGTTTTTGACCGTAAACTCTAGTTTTTTGTAAGAAAATTATGGAAAATACAATTCTCTGGTTCAAATGTGAAACTTAAGTCCATTTTTGGATCGAAAAATAAAACTATTTCCGTAAAATCTGAGCTAATAAGGGTTTTTGACCGTAAACTCTAGTTTTTTGTAAGAAAATTATGGAAAATACAATTCTCTGGTTCAAATGTGAAACTTAAGTCCTTTTTTGGATCGAAAAATAAAACTATTTCCGTAAAATCTGAGCTAATAAGGGTTTTTGACTGTAAACTCTTGTTTTTTGTAAGAAAATTATGGAAAATACAATTCGTTGGCTCAAATGTGAAACTTAAGTCCATTTATGGATCGAAAAATAAAACTATTTCTGTAAAATCTGAGCTAATTAGGGTGTTTGACCGTAAACTATAGTTTTTTGTAAGAAAATTATGGAAAATACAATTCTCTGGTTCAAATGTGAAACTTAAGTCCATTTTTGGATTGAAAAGATAAACTATTTCTGTAAAATCTGAGTTAATAAGGGTTTTTGACCGTAAACTCTAGTTTTTTGCAAGAAAATTATGGAAAATACACATCTCTCGTTCAAATGTGAAACTTAAGTCCTTTTTTGGATCGAAAAATAAAACTATTTCCGTAAAATCTGAGTTAATAAGGGTTTTTGACTGTAAACTCTAGTTTTTTGTAAGAAAATTATGGAAAATACAATTCGTTGGCTCATAGGTGAAACTTAAATCCATTTTTGTTAAGTCTCAGAGTGAATAAATTCGTTATCAACATCCTTTGTCAGATACATCAAATAAAAATTGACAAAATCTAAATTTCAGAATGAATAAATTCATTATCAACATCCTTTGTCGGATATGTCGGATAAAATTGACAAAATCTAAGTATCAGAGTGAATATTTTTTTTACAACATCCTTTGCCAGATACATCGAATAAAATTGATAAAATATAAGTGTCAGAGTGAACAAATTTTTCTCTCAACATCCTTTGTCAGATACATCAAATAAAATTGACAAAATTTAAATTTCAGAACGAATAAATGCTTTAACAACATCCTTTATCGGATATGTCGGATAAAATTGACAAAATCTAACTATCAGAGTGAATATTTTTTTTAACAACATCCTTTGCCAGATACATCGAATAAAATTGATAAGATATAAGTGTCAGAGTGAACAAATGTTTCTATCAACATCCTTTGTCAGATACATCAAATAAAATTGACAAAATCTAAATTTCAGAATGAATAAGTTTTTCAACAACATCCTTTATCGAATATGGCGGAAAAATTGACAAAATCTAAGTATCAGATTGACTAAAATTTTTTATCAACATCCTTTTCTCGGATACATAGGATAAAATTGACAGAATCTAAGTGTCGGTGTGAATAAATTTTTTTTTATCAACATTCTTTGTCAGATACATCAAATAAAATTGACAAAATCTAAATTTCAGAATGAATAAATTCATTATCAACATCCTTTGTTGGATATGTCGGATAAAATTGACAGAATCTACATTTCAGAGTGACTAAATTCTATATCAACATCCTTTTCTTGAATACATAGGATAAAATTGACAGAATCTAAGTGTCAGTGTGAATAAATTTTGTTTTTATCAACATCATTTTGTCAGATACATCAAATAAAATTGACAAAATCTAAATTTCAGAATGAATAAATTCATTATCAACATCCTTTGTCGGATATGTCAGATAAAATTGATAAAATATAAGTGTCAGAGTGAATAATTTTTTTTTATCAACATCCATTGTCAGATACATCAAATAAAATTGACAAAATCTAAATTTCAGAATGAATAAATGCTTTAACAACATCCTTTATCGGATATATCTGATAAAATGACAAAATCTAAGTATCAGAGTGACTAAATTCTATATCAACATCCTTTTCTTGGATAAATAGAAAAAAATTGACAGAATCTAAGCGTTAGTGTGAATAATTTTTTTTTTATCAACATCGTTTGTCAGATGCATCAAATAAAATTGACAAAATCTAAATTTCAGAATGAATACATTCATTATCAACATCCTTTGTTGGATATTTCGGATAAAATTGACAAAATATAAGTGTCAGAGTGAATAATTTTTTTTTATCAACATCCTTTTGTCAGATACATCAAATAAAATTGACAAAATCTAAATTTCAGAATGAAGAAATACTTTAACAACATCCTTTATCGGATATGTCGGATAAAATCGACAAAATCTAAGTATCAGAGTGACTAAATTCTATATCAACATCCTTTCCTTGGATACATAGGATAAAATTGACAAATTCTAAGTGTTAGAGTGAAAAATTTTTTTTATCAACATCCATTGGCAGATACATCGGATAAAATTGACAAAATCTAAATTTCAGAATGAATAAATTCATTATCAACATCCTTTGTTGGATATGTCGGATAAAATTGACAAAATCTAAGTATCAGAGTGAATAATTTTTTTTTAACATCATCCGTTGCCAGATACGTCGAATAAAATTGACAGAATCTAAGTGTCGGACTGAATAATTTTTTTTTATCCACATCCTTTGTCAGATACATCGAATAGAAATTGACAAAATCTAAATATCAGAATGAATAAATGCTTTAACAACATCCTTTATCGGATTTGTCGGATAAAATTGACAAAATCTAACTATCAGAGTGATTAAATTCTACATCAACATCCTTTTCTCAGATACATAGATTAAAATTAACAAAATCTAAGTGTTAGAGTGAATATTTTTTTTATCAACATCCTTTGCCAGTTACATCGGATAAAATTGACAAAATCCAAGTGTCAGAGTGAATAAATTCATTGTCAACATCCATTTTCGGATATGTAGGATAAAATTGATAAAATCTAAGTATCAGAGTGATTTAATTCCATATCAATATCATTTTCTCGGATACATGGGATAAAATTGACAAAATTTAAGTATCAGAGAGAATAAATGCTTTATCAACATCCTTTAAATGCATTATCAACATCATTTGTCGGCTATATCGGATAAAATTGACAAGAAAGACATGGAGTGTACACCGTGACGGCGCATACATAGTGAGAGAGACATGCAAAGTCAACATAGCTTTATTTCATTTCTTATGGTTAATTTAGACGAGTTTACGTGCGCGCACGTAATGATCCGAGAAAAGGATGTTGATAAAAAATTTTAGTCACTCTGATACTTAGATTTTGTTAATTTTATCCAACGTATCCGATAAAGGATGTTGTTGAAGCACTTATTCACTCTAAAATTTAGATTTTGTCAGTTTTATTTGATGTATCTGACAAAGGATGTTGATAGAAAAATTTATTCATTCTGACACTTATATTTTATCAATTTTATTCGATGTATCTGGCAAAGGATGTTGTAAAAAAAAAATATTCACTCTGATACTTAGATTTTGTCAATTTTATCCGACATATCCGATAAAGGATGTTGTTAAAGCATTTATTCATTCTGAAATTTAGATTTTGTCAATTTTATTTGATATATCTGACAAAGGATGTTGATAGAAAAATTTATTCATTCTGACACTTATATTTTATCAATTTTATTCGATGTATCTGGCAAAGGATGTTGTAAAAAAAAATATTCACTCTGATACTTAGATTTTGTCAATTTTATCCGACATATTCGACAAAGGATGTTGATAATGAATTTATTCATTCTGAAATTTAGATTTTGTCAATTTTATTTGATGTATCTGACAAAGGATGTTGATAACGAATTTATTCACTCTGAGACTTAACGAAAAATGGATTTAAGTTTCACCTGTGAGCCAACGAATTGTATTGTCCATAATTTTCTTACAAAAAACTAGAGTTTACAGTCAAAAACCCTTAATAACTCAGATTTTACGGAAATAGTTTTATTTTTCGATCCAAAAAAGGACTTAAGTTTCACATTTGAACCAGAGAATTGTATTTTCCATAATTTTCTTACAAAAAAACTAGAGTTTACGGTTAAAAACCCTTATTAACTCAGATTTTACAGAAATAGTTTATTTTTTCGATCCAAAAATGGACTTAAGTTTCACATTTGAACCAGAGAATTGTATTTTCCATAATTTTCTTACAAAAAACTATAGTTTACGGTCAAAAACCCTAATTAGCTCAGATTTTACGGAAATAGTTTTATTTTTCGATCCATAAATGGACCTAAGTTTCACATTTGAGCCAACGAATTGTATTTTCCATAATTTTCTTACAAAAAACTAGAGTTTACAGTTAAAAACCCTTATTAGCTCAGATTTTACGGAAATAGTTTTATTTGTCGATCCAAAAAAGGAGTTGAGTTTCACACTTGAACCAGAGAATTGTATTTTCCATAATTTTCTTACAAAAAACTAGAGTTTACGGTCAAAAACCCTTATTAACTCAGATTTTACAGAAATAGTTTATTTTTTCGATCCAAAAATGGACTTAAGTTTCACATTTGAACCAGAGAATTGTATTTTCCATAATTTTCTTACAAAAAACTATAGTTTACGGTCAAAAACCCTAATTAGCTCAGATTTTACGGAAATAGTTTTATTTTTCGATCCATAAATGGACTTAAGTTTCACATTTGAACCAGAGAATTGTATTTTACATAATTTTTGCAGATAAAAGCTTGAAACTTCTGCAACAGGGTTCTTTGGTATATTGAATATGATGGCGTGATTTTTTTAAGATTCCATGAATTTTAGAGGATATTTCCTCCCTATTTCAAAAATCAGCCAAATTTTCTCAGGCTCGTAACTTTTGATGGGTAACAGTAAACTTGATGAATTTTATATATTTGGAATCACCATAATAAGTTAAATTCTTGTGATGTATCTATTGATATTAAAATCCCGTTTTTAGTGTTTTGGTTACTATTGAGCCGAGTCGCTCCTTATTTGCAGTTCGTTACCACGAACTGTTTGATTATTTTACAAACAGTTTTGCACACCAAGGATGCAATAAATGTAAACTCCCAACTCAAATTGAAAGAAAACTTCAAGCATTTCAGATGAGATGCTTCTGCTGCGTTACAAGGATTCAGTTAACTGAAACTATTGCTGGCAGAATCGAGAAACAACGGCTGAGCTGCCTTAGCCACATCAAGTGGATGAAGTCAAACGGTCTATCAAAAACTGCCAATGAAGTATTCTCCAGTTATATTTTGCCATAAGGTAGGCCACATAAGCGACGGGAGCTGAGCCATCTCCAATAAATCATTCCCAAAATATCTTTCTATGACCTTCATTACAAGGCAGGCCACAAAAACGATGGACGGAGAACTTCAACAACATTGTCAATTATTTACTCAGAACTCCAGACAAAGTGATATGTCAACCCCTTTCCGAAGAGTTGGTAGGAGTCATTGTCCCGAAATATCACACCAGGATGGTCAAGACCAGAGTAATTAAGAAAGTCCAGGCGTTGACAGAAAATATGAAAAACATCTACCTACATAAGAAGCTTTTTTAATAACTCCCAGCCAATAAGTAATCTTCAGCTGTGGAAATAACCTCGTGATGCTATACAACGGGTTCCTGAAGATAAGCATCTATTTCAATTTTTTTTACAGTCAGTAGAATTTGTTAAATGGTAACAAGCACTAATTATCATGTGCGCGTAATTATTTCTGGAACACCCAAACAAGTTTTTTCCCCCACCTTTAATAGTAAGAGGGCCTAATTTAGTTCAATTTATATTGTTAACCTGAATTTTAATTTGTAAACGGATCAATTCCAAAGTATTTCAAAATATTGGCCTTCATATAAAGCGCACGCTGTTTAAGTTATGAGCACAGTACAATCTAGGTATTATCTTATGTTTTCCCCAGGGATAATTGACTTGAACCAATAGACTTAAGACTTTGGAGGGGGCTCATTCGACTAGAAATTGAAAACTATGTTGACCCTTTTAAGAGTCTAAGGTGACTGGAATGCTACCAGCCCCCCACACTGTTTTTAGCTACCGTTTTCCCAAATACATCTGGTAAACATTTTGAAACAGCCATTTTATTCCAAAGGGTTTGAAAGTCCACTAGTTATGTATTTGGGCATGATATACCACCCACCAGCTCTTTGGACAAGGACTATATGTTAAACACTTGTCGATTGTGCGCATGGAGGTTTGGCTATTTGAGAAAGGTACCAATTTCATGGTACCAATCAAATTGGTGCTTGTTCTTGTCTATCCTCAATTTGTCAGACTTCTAGGACGCATTAGTAGTTATAACCGTAAAGGCACGACGCGTACACCATATATTCCGACCAGAACACCATATATTCTAACCACGTATATCTTTACATACTGGGCGTACACCAAATATGGGTTACTAAAAATATCCTGTACGCAATCCGACCAGAAGATCATTTATTCTCTTATGCACACATGAATTTAACCTGCGTACTAGAGTCATGACCTGCATATACCATATCCATGATGCCCTAACAACCACTCATAGCAATCAGAACCGATATAAAGACGGATTTTCAATGTAATTCATATTCAGAAAAAAATAAAGAAATATTCAGAGAATAGAATTCAGAGAGAACAGTTTGATTATACTCGTATATTTGACAAGATATGGTTTAGCAATAATGGGTGGTTAGTTTAGGCTATTAGAAGTTGATAGTGGAGTTGGTAACAGCAAAAATTATACAAAGACGAGAGTACCAAACATAGCAGCAGAAATTAAAAGAGGATCTCGACTAAGCCTTAAATGGGATGATGTGTATGCAAGATTTGTGATATCATTGAGTAAATTCAAATTGGAGCAGCAGTTATGCTTTACAGCGAAAGTTTATATAGTGCATATACATAGACTTCAAGCTGCTTTAAATGCAATAGTAAAATATATTGAGGAGAATAAGTTGTATCAGTAACTGAATGTAGTAATTATATATAATAAAAATGTTTCTAAATCGAAAGTACTTTTTTCTTCTTAGATTTTTTCTTAGTAGGTTACCGAATTTTTTTGAAATAGAAAGAATCCTGGTTAGTCTGAAGTCAGCTGTGAGAGTGTTAGGATTGAAAATGGATGGATTTGAGAAACAGAAAATTATGCTGAATATTGTGATTATGGAAACAATTTTGATTCTAGATGATAATTTTCTGGAGTTATCGCTTCAAAGGAAAATATTTTCTCAAAGAATACCTAATGATATAATGATAAATAATTCTTCATCATTAGACTATTGTATGCAACTTTTACGATGTGGTTCAGACGCATTTACTCAATTGATTAAAATATTAATTGAAACAAAATAAAATGATATTGTGGATTTGCTTTTGAACACTCCCTTATAAATTTAAGGCACTATCCAAATGAGAACAATAGATAAATCGAGAATTTAGAAGATCCTGTTCAAACAGGTTTTGTGATGTCACACGATTACTCTTCTCTCTCCCTCTCTCGAATATTCTAGTTATCGATCGTAGATAAGTTTCATTTAGGCTGTGAGAGATTTAACACTGGAAAAATGCTCTAAACATATCCACTATGCATGTATACACTAGAATACTGGCCATCATATGATAATTTTACAATTATTGACGAGTTTGATAAAAAGTGTAGATTATGCAACAGATGTAAATTGCATAGAGGATATGTATTATAAATTAAAGATTGTAATCCCTGTCTTGAAGAAATTTGTGACTCTTACCCTATAGGGCACCATTGCTCCAGTTGTCACTACGATAAATGGGATCAGTGGGAGAATACCTATCCTGGCAAGATTGGGAAGAACCCTAAGCGAAATTTTAGTTTATTTCTAAGAGACTGATATCGTCGTGGTTTTAAATTGTTTTGGAAGGAAAAATCAGGTCTACGATTCAACTGTTGTAGTAACAAGAGAATTTGGTTTCTACGTCATCGTTGTGAAGACAATGGCTACTATGATTTTAAACCTACTAATTTTTATTTGGTTGTTACAGAATGTGATTCATCATTTCAAAACACTGTATGTGATATTACTTCATGTAAGCAAATTCAAACACGTGAATTTTACAATATGAATAAAAATAGTATCATTAACTATACAAACAGGTCGACAGGAACAGGTCGACATCAAACTATAGTGACTCCTTCAACATATTGTCTTTGACTTGTGGGAGGGGTATATTGTCACTGAGGGGTTGGTCACTGGGGTTAATTTTGGTTTCCAGATCCATTTTTCAGAAATTATCTCGTAACATTTATGGGATAACAGAGATATGAACTTTCCACACAGAGGGGATAGGATGGATTCCGAGAGATGGTCGAAAGGGATTCGAAGCGTAAGTCTGTGACACACATAAATAGTTTTTGAGGTCATCAAATATCATAACTATACGGTCATATGGTATATGGGTCCATAATGATTGTCAAAGGCGATATTTATGTACTTGTATCTTGTACTGGTCGATGAGGTTCTCAGAATTTATGTGATTATATAGTTCGATAATGCACTGGATACTGAGATTCAAATATAGTGATACCTTATACGCAATATGGTTCGTGGTCGAGGAAACAACGATCAAAGGTAACTATAATTTTCGTAAACAATCTGGGATGAAAATTGCCTGGAGTCTACGGTGAGTACTCTTCGTTGGTTGAGGTATGATGAAAATAGATGCTACTAGGTTGTATCTGCACTGGACTACGCATTTTATTGATTGATTTCCACTATATCAATCCACTTCCTGTAATAAAAATAACGAGGCAGAATCACACGTTCTTTAAAACAAGTAGTCATAATACATAATAAGCAATATCATTGGTTACAATAAATGGTTAACATTACCCTACAAAGCAATATCAAGCAAATGCCAATAACGATATGTATATATTGTTTTTAACAAAATGGCATTGTTATTTCTCTTATAAGAGATTACTTCTCTTAACTTTAAGTAATGTCCCTTATTATTTTCCTTGTTATACTTTATTACACACAATTTAACTTAATCTTTCTCAACGCTCATTTAATTCTATATTAGATTTAAAATAATCATTTAAATATAAGTTACGCTACATCATTAAAATTGAGGTCTAATTTTACAACACATTTCATGCCTGCATTGTTCACGCACGTCCGTGCTGTTTAAGAAACGCATGTTGCAGCGTCATAACCACACGGTTTTACGTAAACGACACTTACAATGAGGGTATAAGACATAGCAAGGACGAGTGGAGACCTCTATACCCACTCGTTTTCTAATGTATTACCTTTTTCTTGGCTTAGACGTTCTCATGGGGTTCCGGGTTTGACTTCTGCATTTCAGCCGTTTCCCCATGTTCTTCCTTTGGGTTTTGCCTACTTAGTCTCAGGATTTTTCAATAATTAAAAGTCAGTAAGATTCTCATGGTCAGGGAAATCACGAACATGAAACATACGGTCAGTAATATGTTCCACCAGAAATTGGTTGAGAATAATCCGTATCTATTATCCACGTACGTTAATCTTTGGTCTTCATTTGTTAATAGGGGAATCTGGGAGTCTAATGCTTCTCTTATTTTTGTAATCCTTAATGCACCTTTGTTTTTTCTATTTTGGGCCATAACGAGGTTTTCATTTCCTCACTTTCTATATTGGGAATAGTGTACGACAGGTTAATTGCCATGAAATTGATTATTTTAGGACTTATTACATTTGCGCTCGTGGTAATTAACGGCGTTCAAATAGTTGACTCTTTAGTTACAAGTCGACATCCTTGTTTTATGGTTATCGTACCCACATCTTTTAACAGTAATTCTGTCCTGTAACTTGGATTTATTCTTTCTGTATTATTATAACAAGACAAAGTTCCAACATTTTCTCTTGGAACAGAAAATAACCAAAGATTATTTCTAAGGTGTATGAATATTTCTCGTTTAGTACTTCCTATCACGGCTTCTTTCAGTTGGACTGGATACATCGTACTGGAATGGTACGGGTAGACTTTTTATATTAAAGGAAATTATTCGAATTAATTATATGCAATGTTACTTTTTAATTAGAATTTGTTTTCGGGAACTGATATATGTTGAACAAAATGTTTCTACAGTATTTTTATAATTGTATGATTTTTACTTGTGAGCTAAGAGTTTTTAAATTATTATTCCTTTATGAAGTCTATCCATTAAAAATCTTTTAATCCTATACTGATTAAGTGTAATTCCATCTATCGGGTTTTTTAACCGTTCTACCCGACTGTGTCGTTATTTTTTCTTCGACTTCTTGCTGTTTTTTCTTTTTCGGTTTTGCTAGCGAAATAAGATCAAATTTTTGTATTTTTTTTTCAAAAATTCTTGCCCTTTTAATTTTGTTTCTTTTGCGTGCGCGGCTGCTGAAGTCGGTTTTGACTTTCCTGTTTCTTTAACTACCATATGATCTGATTCGTCGTCAGATTCTTCGGAACTGGTTTCCGATGATTCCGCATTAGAACTTTTAGAGGTTGCACCTCGCATTTTTGAGGTGTAACCTCCCCTTCCTTCGTAAATTTCTACTCCTCTGGAAGTAGAAGGTTTATTCTCTAAGTCATCGCTTTGAGTTTTCAACTCGGGAGATTTGAAAGATTCTTGAGAGCTTTGACAGGAATCAAAAGTTTTTGCGGGGTTCCTCCACTGCTTAAATGCCATGTCTTCAGAGGGATGGCTCATTCTTTGTACTAGTGTTTCCCTCCATTAAGTCCACTGTTTAGGCTTGACCATGGACACAGTTATATTATGATATTGTCCTTGCTAGTCATTCTTGGGAATTTTATTCTTAGGCAATGTACTTTGACTCGTTTTTATTTGGAAATTTATTAAATCAATAGCTTCTCGCAGATTTGTTTTAATTGAATCTTTGGGAGGAGTTTTCTTTACAGTAATACCCGGAGTTTCTACAGCTCTGTTCAATTCCTCCTGTAGCGACAGGGGCCTCTCTATTGGTGTTGCAGGGGAAACCATATCGTCTGGAAATCTTTTGGGGGGACAAGGGGTCAAAACTGTATCAGGGAAAAATTGGGTTTTCGGAGATATCGTATAATCTAATTCTCCTGCGCTCTCCGGTGATGAACTTTTTCAATCTTTTGGCGTTTTTATTCTTACTGATGTTGGGGATTTTCTCTTGGGATTAACTTGGTTTTTCATAGCTGAAAATTCTTCAAAGTTTTCCTCGTCACTATCATTCTCGAAATAGTCTTGCTTGAAATTAAAGGGTTTTAGCTCTGCCAATCTTAATTTAGGGGGCTCATTTTCTGCATCTGACGAATCGGTAGATGAGGGACGCGGTACCCATCTTTCTGGAAATTTGGCTCTTTTTATTTGGCTAACATGTGCGTTGTAAGTTCTTCCACTATCGGGGTTCACTACTTTAAAAGTATAATCGTTATCGTACATTTTGACTATTCTGTACGGTCCAGAATATTTGTTGGAAAGTTTTTGCCTTCCGTCTTTGCCTCGTTCTTTAGGTAGACGCAATCTCCTATCTTGAAATCTATATTCCCTTTGATTTTGGGTAGGTTTCTTAGCTCTTGACTTATTTTACATTTTTCCAACTCTTGTTTTACTGTTTTATAAGTTTTCCTCATCCTATTTATGAATTCTTGTTTGTAATCCTCCGAGTTATTGTAATATTGCCGGGACTCAATAATCTCATCATACGGGATTCTAAAATCACGACCAAAAAGTAAATAAAAAGGGTTGTCTTTGGTTGTTTCTGAATAAGCAGTGTTGATTATGTTGGTTAAATAAGGTAAGAATTGATCCAAATCGTTCCTGCTGTCTTTTGTATAAATACTCAATACATTCGAAAATATTTTATGCTCGTGTTCTATTTTACCATTAGCTTATGGTTGATATGGAGAAGTCACCAATTTCTCTATGTTAAGAAAACTCATTAAGTCTTTTGTTACTTTTGAAACAAAATTGCTTCCGTTGTCACTTAAAACCTTATTTGGGATGCCAAATTTCTAAAATAATTTCGCTAACGCCTTGCTTGTGGCGTAAGCGCCTTGATTTTTTAATGCTTTTGCAAAAGTAAATCCGGAAAAGTGATCTATAACTGAAATAATACAAGTGTGGCCTCTGTTGGAAACAGGCAAGCCTCCACTGGTTCCATATAAATCGAATGAGACAATATCGAAGGGGAATCTCGCTACCGGGACTCTTAAGGTAGGCGGATTAGGATATGCTTGGGGGCTTTTTCTTAAGTTACACGCTTCGCATGTACTTACAAATTCCTTAAGTTTTTTTTACTGCCGACGGCACGTAAAAATATTGTTTTAATTTATGGAAAGTGTTCGCTACTCCTAAATGTCCACCTATATCTGAATGAAAATATTCGAAGGCAGGTATTATTAAGTTTTGGGGTAATACAGGTATTATTGAGGTTTGATTTCTATTTGCTTCAGCAGTCACGATTCTGCATAGTATTTTTTCATCAAGATCATAGTAAAAATTATCTATTTCTTTTCTAAGAGTTTTGAATTTATCTGGTAACGCATCATCATTCACAAAATAATTAATAAGTGCTACACACATTTTGTTCTTTTTGTGCTTTCTTTTTATATTTTCTAAAGACAAGGGACAACAGTTAACCTTATTTTCTTTTAATGTGTCTTTGTCTTTGTTTTTCTTACATTTATGTTTGCTCTTAGTATTGATAGCGGTAACTTCATTTTTCTCAATTTCCGACGGCATATTTTCTGGGTATCTACTCAAAAAGTCACAAGCTGCATTTTGTTTACCTTTTAAATATTCAAATTCATAATCTAGGTCTTGGATTTTCATAATCCATCTAGATAGAATTCCCGTGGGGTTTTTAAATGTGTGCAGATACTGCAAGCTTTTATGGTCTGATCGTAGCATAAATTTTCTTCCAATTAAATAGTGTCTAGATTTGTCCAAGTGGTGGATTATAGATAATAATTATAAGTTTGTGGCGGAATAACTACTTTCGCCTTTTGATAAAGTTCTACTCGAATAGCATATAACTTTTTCTATTTTTTTTATTAGAAGGTCCTTGTAAAGGATCAGGGTTTCCTATGGGAATTATTTGCGAAAGAATAGCCCCAATGCCTTTTGAACTAGCATCGGTTGTGACCACAAATTGTCCGTTTTCAAAATCAGGCAGCGATAATATTGGTTCAGAAGTGAGCTTTTTGAGACGGTCTAGAGAAGTTTGAGCTTCCTGGGACCAGGTAACATTTTGGGAGTTCCCTTTAGTTAATTCCGTGAGGGGTTTCGCAATTTGGGCGTAATTGCGCACGAATTTTCTAAAGTAGCCATTAAGACCTAAAATTCCTCTTAATTCTTTCATAGTTCTTGGGGGTTGGAGGTTTTCAACACATTTTATTTTGTCAGGGTCTGGAGATATCTCTCCTTGCGTCACCACTACTCCTAAAAATTTAATTTTAGGTTGAAATAAATTTACTTTTGCAGGCCGGCATTTTAAGTTGCCCTGTCTGAATTTCTCGAACACCTTAGTTAATGTTGCTAAGTGTTGTTCAGCGTTTTCTTCCACGCATATGACATCATCAACAAAATGAATGATATTCTTTAATCCTCTCAACAGGTGTAATAAGGGTTTACATAGCGCGCTTGAACTTGTTTTAAGTCCAAAAGGTACTCTTAAGTATTCATATGAACCACATTCGGTCGTAGAAAACGCAGTTTTATAGACATCTTTTTCGGCTGTTTTCACTTGGTGGTAGCCTTGGGTGAGGTCCAAAGAAGTAAAAATTTTGTTTTTGCTCGAGATAGAGTCAAGGATTTTATCTATTCTTGGTAAAGAAAATTTATCGCTAACTACTTGTTTGTTAAGGGCTCTATAATCTACAAGAAGTCTAAGATCACCATTCTTTTTTGGTACCAAGACCACTGGTTCAGAATACGGACTTATACTGGGGCGTATAATTTCATTTTTTTTAATTCATGAATTTTATTTTTTAACCATTCTTTGTCCTTATACGGCACATGATGTGGCTGTTTTCTACAGGATTTCCAGTCGTTAAAATTGAATGTTCATAAAATGGTATCAGTCCGATGTCATCTTCAGATGCGGAAAATACATCTTTAAAATTCCATAATAATTCGCATAATTTTTTCTTAAGTTCTAAGTCCGTAATATGATCCATATTAAATTTGTTTAAGAATTGCGATTTAGTTAGAGGGTATTTGTTAATTGAGGTCTTAATGCCATTTACTAGGTTTCTTTTGGAATTTTCCCATCTATCTAAATCATTTTCCGAGATAACTTGGATTTGCACTAAACACGTCCCCTTTTTTATTGTAATTGTATCATTTTCGTGGTTATTAGTTACCCAAATAAAACCTTCTCCTTTGTCGTAAGATATAATCTGTTCTTCGCATAACAGATTTTCAGGAATTTCATTTGACGGGATCGCGAGCCATATTTTAAATTTGCTATCCACTGGTTCAATCATCTGTGATATTTGAATTCTTTGCATCGTTTTGGGAGGGACTTTTGTTTTCCGTATTGCGAATACATAATATTTTTCTTTATTTTCATTGTCTATTAAATTTAGACTGGCGCTATCCGCCAATAGCATTGGCTGTGCCTGAACCGCGTTGGGATTCCCAACTTTTTTCCATAATTCCACTATTTCCTTGATTTCATTCGACCTATATCGTCGCATATCTCCTATTTTTATTTTTGCAGATTCAGTCCACTTATTATTTAAATTTACTTCATCCCTGCAATGTCTCTCAGAATAATTAAACAAATTTCTGATTATGCCATGTCCTTTTTTTAGCGAGACATGAGGTTCAAAAGATTGCGACATTATACCGCCAGAGATTTTATTTACTGTTTCGTTGTCTTCGTAACATCTGTTACAGTTTCTTAAGGTAGAACTTCCTTCTCCTACCTTAGCCGGATAGACAAGCCTTTCGTTTCCTACGTCTAATAGTACCCTATTAGACCTTAAAAATTTGCGCCGATAATGGCTTCATACTGAAAGTTATTGCATATAATAAAATTTGTCGGAAAAATTCTATTATCCCTTTTCACGTCTAGGCGAATTGAACCTCTTGCATCCAATTTATGCCCTGTCACGCTAGTTAAATTGGGATTATTAGGGTTCCTCTGTCGCCTAATATGCGGAGGCAACAAATTAAATACACATGAGTTTATGATATTAATCGTTGCACCAGAGTCATTCAAAGCTTTAAAGTAAACATTTGCTACACAAAAATCATTAAATATAGGTAACTTGTTATTACTATCACTACAAGACGGTACTACTATCGGTTTGGACCTATAAAACATTCTAGGCGCCCTCTGGGTCCAAATTATGTTTCTGAAGGGGCTGAAACGTTTCCCTGCTGATTTATTTCATACGTCGGTGTCTGCATTAGAGATTCGGATACGTCCATGGAATCTCTAGCTAACTGATTTATATTTGTTTGCCGATTTTTCCATGTATTATTACGGTAAGTTGGATTTCTTGCGTCAGTTTCGGCTGCTGGCACTGACTCCCAATGCCGCCGGCTTGAAAAATTTTCATTTCCTGTTGACCAATTAAATATTTGCCGTCGGCTTGAAAAATTTTCATTTCCCGTCGGCAAATTTTCGTGATTTCTATATACCCTTCTCGGATTATATTGGCTTTGGCGAGTATTTGGGTTTTCAAATCGGTAATTAATTTGTCTATTGGGGGGAGGATTGTACAAATTTGGTTGGTACGCGATGTAAGGTACTGATTTCCGCAATCTTCCCTGGCTATAGCCTAGTGCACCTCTGGCGCTAAAATTTGTTCTTCCGAACAAATGGTTGCCATAATTTTGCGTACTACCGACAGCAATTCTTGGTGTGCGATTGGGGACATAACGGTACTCTCTCGCGATGTGCCCAGGTCGATTACAAATATAGCATCTTATTATTGTAGGGTTATTTTCATAACTAAATTGTTTGATGGGCCGAAAACGTACTGTTTTCTGCCTAGCGGGTTCTTGCGTTTTATTTCTTTGTGGCACTGGGGAGTAATCCCTTGAAAAGAAATTGCGAGATGCCTGATCACCCTTGAAGGTAAGGTTTGCGTTTGATTCGCCTGGGCTGTTTATTTTCGTTTTAATGTGATTTGCCACCATCGTATCGACTTCGATTAATCGCCCTACCTCCTGAACAGCAAGATCTAACGTCTGAATATTTTTGGATATTACCATTCTATATAGTTTTGGGGGTAACCCTTGCAAAAAGGTATTTAGTATGACTTTTTCATACAGTTCTCCTGAACCTTTTCCGTATTTTGCTTCTACTGAAATCCGTATATTATCAAGATATTCTCTTACGTTTTGTGAATGGTCAAAGCACACCATCCCGTGTTTTAATTTATTTGTGGAACTAGTTTCGATAAATCTATCTTTAATTGCCGTTAACAATTTGTCCACCGTATTTATTGGCAAGCTGTTGTCATCACCTATATTATTTTCAATTGGCTTTAGGAAGGTTAAGGCCTGCCCTTTTAATCTTAATAGGAGCATGCCGACTAACGTTTCTAGCTATGTTTTTTTTTAATTCTACAAACTGTTCCAATTGGATATTAAATTCCGTCGATATCCGCTTGTCCATCGTATTTTGGAATAGATTTTGCTATTTCTACATTTTTCGCGACCAACTTTTGCGTCATTAGTAGTTTGCTTAATTCTTCTGACATTTTTTTGCGTTTGAATAACTCAAAATAAATTTATTTTTTCACTTAACCTATTTTTGGGGAGGCTATTATCTCCTATGAGATATTTTAAAAGGGTTTCCTATTATAGCTTAGCGATTATAGGTCTAATTACTTTTCTTATATGTCTGTATCTCTCCAATGGTTAAATTTAAATTACAAAGTTTATAGCATAACTAGTTCGCATGTTTTCCTCCAAATTTCCGACCGTGCAATATGTAGCGATAAAAAAGGGACTGGACTGATTGGGGTAATATAGACTGACCGCGTCAAATGTAATATTATGCTTTAAAGCTGCGAACTTACACCTTATAAGTTCTCCAATAGCGCCACATATAGCGCCAAAGACTGTGCCATATGTAATATTATTCTTTAAAGCTGTGGCGATTAAGATGCGCCAAATGTGGCAATGAAGTCTGGGGCCACAAATGTAATACTATGATTAAAAGCGATGTACCGATCGCGCCACTCGCTGAAAGCGAGAAAACAAAATGCGTAGCTATAGTAGGTTAGAAATTCTCCAACTGTCAATTCGGGAGCGTAACCTCGCTTCCTCGGGTTATCGCCGTGTCGACTATCTCTAATATTATGTAGAAATCAGATTCCTGGGAGCGCTACCGATGGAGACCTATGAACTAATAATGGCCGTGCGATTAGATACAGATATATAAAATAAAACAAACGCAATTAGAAAAGCAATAGTTTTATTGAGACTGACATTTAGGTGTACAACAGTGCTTCCCTTCAACTGACAACGACAAAGGCAAGGATAAAATTGGCTCTCAAAAATAATGATGATGGCAATAGAGACAATCCATAACTGAAACGAAAAACAGTTTTTTTCACTATATCACACAAGTATAGATTCTGCGCCCTGCTAGCTATTTCACAATTGGCCCAAGTCCTGTGGCGGGGGCCGCTACCTTGTAATTATGTTTGCAAACTCACTTCATTATGCTCACTGACCGTCCAATAATTTGTTTTAAATACTTCTGACGATTAAACGTTATAACTTAAGCTTCCTGTGAAACTTTGTATCTATCTTGATATCTTCCTGTGAAACTTTGTATCTATCATATTTTTTATTACCAATTATCTTAGCGAAATTCAAAACCGTCTAGCGTCGTTGAGGCTAAAATGCAGTTTCTCATTTTGCTGATTAAGAATTTTTCTTTTTGAAACGAGATTTAAACTTAATTAGAGGAAGTTTAATTTATGTCGGAATTAAATATAGAAAGAAAGAATTTTATTTTTTTGTATTTTATGTATATCATATATTACTCACGGTACATACCGTGACCGTGTAATACTATGATTAAAAGCGATGTACCGATCGCGCCACTCGCTGAAAGCGAGAAAACAAAATGCGTAGCTATAGTAGGTTAGAAATTCTGCAACTATCAATTCGGGAGCGTAACCTCGCTTCCCCGGGTTATCGCCGTGTCGATTACCTCAAATATTATGTAGAAATCAGATTCCTGGGAGCGCTACCGATGGAGACCTACGAACTTATTACCTGCCGTGCGATTAGATACAGACATATAAAATAAAACAAACGCAATTAGAAAAGCAATATTTTTATTGAAACTTACATTTAGGTGTACAACAGTGCTTCCCTTCAACTGACAACGACAAAGGCAAGGATAAAATTGGCTCTCAAAAATAATGATGATGGCAATGGAGACAATCCATAACTGAAACGAAAAACAGTTTTTTCACTATATCACACAAGTATAGATTCTGCGCCCTGCTAACTATTTCACAATTGCCCCAAGTCCTGTGGCGGGGGCCGCTACCTTGTAATTATGTTTGCAAACTCACTTCATTATGCTCACTGACCGTCCAATAATTTGTTTTAAATACTTCTGACGATTAAACGTTATAAGTTAAGCTTCCTGTGAAACTTTGTATCTATCATATTTTTTATTACCAATTATCTTAGCGAAATTCAAAACCGTCTAGCGTCGTTGAGGCTAAAATGCAGTTTCTCATTTTGCTGATTAAGAATTTTTCTTTTTGAAACGAGATTTAAACTTAATTAAAGGAAGTTTAATTTATGTCGGAATTAAATATAGAAAGAAAGAATTTTATTTTTTTGTATTTTATGTATATTATATATTACTCACGGCACAATGACACTGATTGGTGATTGTATGAGGAGCAAGTAGTTTAGTATTATTTCCACTAGCTCTCAGTTTTTTCTTTGCCAAAGCCATAGAACTCATAACCTGTTGCTTTCGTACTTTAAGTAATGCCGAGGTAAGAGAGAGTATTACATCGGGATTAGTAGGAAGTTACTTTTGTAGAATGAAATTGTATGGACCAAGCGTAAATTTTGTGTCCACTTTAATATTTGGTGGGAGCCATTAGGGTATGTTAAATATCTCATGATTTGTTTTCCCAACCAAATATAATTCACTTGTTGTCGCATTTTTAAGTGCATCTGTACTATCAGTATCCGTCATATATTCATAAACATTGGATGAACCCCTCAATTCCTTATATGACTTTGGTATCATCAACATGAATTGTATATAGCTCTTATAGTTTGAGAGATTGTTGCTAGCTCTCACCAACGTTCCATTTATGTAGACACTGATTTGTCGAAATAAATTACGCAATATACTATTTTCATAGGATATTCCATCTGTAAGAATTGGCATTGTATTGTCAGATTTCTTGAATATCACATGTAAACCTATAAATGTTGAAGACATATCCATGAAGCAGTCTTCCTTGGAATAAATTTGAAAGTGGATATTATTAGACAGTGGTTGTTGTGGATAGAATTGTTCATAGTAACCATGTTTTACGCTCAAATCAACATTTTTTGCATTGAATAGATTTAAAGACGAAGTGATTGACGGATGGGAATCCTTTTATGGTAGATATGCCATTGTTCAGTCTAGGAAAAGAATTCATTTCTTGACATAACAATTTTCTTCCTTGGTTTTTCTTCTTTTTGTTTGACAAGAGTGGTGTCTTTCGTTTCTGACCTGAGTAGAGACTGATGAAGGATGCAATGTTTCTCGACCTTTTAAACCTTTTTCATTTTTTCGAGATTTTAATCGCTCGCCAAGGGTACGTGCACCGGACCTGAGATTTTCCAAAACACTTTTTTTTTAATTCTTGCCAGAACCCCAATCGTGTAGTATAGAGGATGCAAAATCTGCCACAGCCGGTACAATATATTTTTTAGCAAAGGGTAATACAGAGCAAACAGCTTATAAAACCAACTGCCAAGACCATAGCCCAACATTGATGAACAACCTTTGTAATAGTCCATTCCATGACCCAATTGTCTTGAACCAAGAGTAGCAACATTGGAATCAATATTACGACAAACGAATGCCATTTTTGTATTATAAATTTTGTTATTGAATGACGGGTCGAAAATGACATGTAATCACTGCCAAACCTTTTGTTATTACTACAGGATCACCTAATTCAGTTCTTTCAGTCAATTGACAGAGTTTCAAATAGAAAGTGTTTAGTGTTTAGGGATATAATGAAGATGCTTTATATTGTAATAATGAATGTGATCTTGACTGGTTTTTCGTTCAAGAACTTGTAGAACGGCAACATTGCTATTACCAACTCTGGATGTTTTAACGAATAAAGCGTAAAGAAATATACAACTGTCTGAGGTGAATGCAGGCGGATAATCAGCGAAAAAGGCACGATCCATACCACTAGTGCTTGCAACACTTTTACCATTGATTATATTCTGTCTAAAACTAAGAACATCTCTCAGATTATCATTGAGGATAAGCTTTTCATTGTCAATGGGTGAACTAATGTAGACCATATCCTCTTCCGCTGAATATTTGAATTAAAAGGCTCCATTTTTACGAGTGGAAATTCTTTTATTGATAAAAAGATAAAAATCATTCATTCTACCGAATTTTTGATATGGTAATGTGACAAAGGGATATTCAAATGAATTCATATTTCTCTCTGGTGATCACTAACGAGTGGCCAATCATGTGGTCTAATTTTTACATCACATTCGTGATCTTTTCTCAGAATATCATATGTATTTTTGAGATTACAGTCGACAAAACCAACATCACACTCACCATCAAATTTGATGGTGGGAGAGAGTTTTGTCGAAAAATCACTTGTTTTATTCAAATGATTATGGAGTGGATCAGATACATTGGACAAGAATGTTGCATAGAAATCATTGGGCATTGTTATTGTCTTCAAATGCTACCCAAGAATCAAAATCAGAGTTGTTTCCTAGCCAACGAGCAAGCAACTGTCTCTTGCCCTTGTGTGTACGACTCTTTAATATGTTTTCAGTTTGATAGGTTTCACGATTATTTAAAATTTTTGTAATTCATAATCATAAAAGCGACCGAGAATCTCTTCATCTTTGGTGTCTCGTAGACGATATGTTACGTGTTTTGTTTCTAGGATTTTTGACACTTTAAAAAGTTCAGTGGACCATAAGTAATTCCCTTTTTCAAAAATATTAGTTGTTCTATTATTTGAACATTATTACCGGCATTGAATTTCTTCTTCACAACCTTTTCACTGGAATATTGTTTAAGAAAAGTGTCAAGTATATGATGATGTCCTCGATGAATTTCCCGAGGGCTAACGTTGGATAGAGATCGATGAGGTCGTTGATTATAAATTTGCATGATTTTATCTAAATCTTGAATAAAGGTAGTACTATTTTCAATGTGCAATATCTCGAAATTAAAAGTCGAATAGTCCTTATCAATCGTTCAGCCAGTGCAGCCTTTATTATACCATGACTATGATAGAGCATTGTAATATATTTCAATAATACCTTTTCTACAAGTGGATTAACAAATTCACTCCCACGATCCGTTTGAATTTTTCTATAGCAATCTTGTTCAAGAATACTTTCTATTGCCTGAACAACTTTAACACCTCTTTTTGTCACCTATGAAATGGCACAGGCATAGCGAATAAAGACACTGACCGCAAGTAAAGTATTTTTTCAAGTGTATTGTGACGTTTTTGAATCTCATCTAGAGTTAAAAGATCTGATTGCATTGTATGCAGTGGAGAAAAGGCTTTAGTCTTCGATAATCATTACCAAGAACCCTATGATTTCGATGTACAGTGTAACTTGGTTCATTTTGTAGATACTCTTTTACACTTTTGGTACCAATACCAGTGACTTTAGAAACTGGGGTGGGGGAAATTAGACTTCCCACTTCACCAATATTTTTATTTACATATTTGAAAACTTCAACCATTTTGAACGCAAACATGTAGTATAATTTCCGCTAGCCTTTTGCATACTAGTGACTGCTGACGATGGCGATGAGTTGATTTCAATACGTCTTTTCTTTTGTCTCGCAGACACCACTACTGGTGTCATCAAACCGACATTGTTTCTTCTGCTACTAGGTGTGCTACCATTTTCCAAGATTGATTTAATATCTTCTTCTTCTTCTTTTGTTTTTAATGGAGGTGTTGGAGGACTAGTAGTACTATGTTCCTTTAATTTCCTTAGAAATTGCTTATTGGTAAAAAGACTTTTCGAAAGGTTTAATGTATTTAAAAATTTGTATAGATGATTGTCAAATGATAAAAGTCCTTTACGATTTGTAACCATATCATTGATTAAATCAACGAGATTATAATTCATTTCCCATTACTATCAACTTGAATTTGATCTTGACCACTTTCCAGCATGAGATATGTTAAGACTCTTTTACTTTGTTCACGATATGAGGGTGGCAGTAGGTCTCCAATATTTGACAATATTGAACTCAGTTCCTCCACCTTTGATTGTGTTATTGTTGTTGTTACAGCAGAATATTGAATAGATGTTTCCTTTTTGGGATCAATGACAGTTACATTGACTGGTCTCTCACGATAGGGTTTATGTTTGTCCACTCGTCGAGGTGCATCTTGAAGTAAAAGTAGTATTTTATCATTCGCAATATACTCATCATTAATGAATTTACTTAGATTGTCCTCAAAATGTTCAATTGGTAAAAGAGCGAGTTCTATTAGCGTCAATTTGTAAAGTTTAGCCATCTAGAGAAAACTGTTCACAAGTCCTGCAATTATTGGTAGTAAAAGTGTAAAAAAGCTTGGAGAAGACATTTAAAAAAAATCTTTCCCTTTCTTTTTGAAAGCCGAGGCAGGTACAATGGAATGATGTTGCTTTGTCTATTCCTTAACTATTTCTAGCAATTGAAGATTTCCCTCGGTAAAATCTAGACAAAGTTCATATATTAGATAAATGAATTCTTTGTCAATACCATGTTTCAGTATGGCTTTCCTAAAAGGTGGTTTTGAAGTGCTTGGAACGAAAAATAGATATCTATTTTCATGTAGTTTCTTCAGTGTCATGATGGCAAATAATAACCTTTTTTACTGTTCACCGGCAAATATACTGTAATTTCATTGTCAAAAATATATGTGACAACACGCAAATCCTCGGGTGTATTCTGATTAAGATCCAATAGAATTTAACCTTAAGGTTTATTTGTTGCCTGACTGGTAGTGACTGGAGTAGAAATTTTGGAACACCGGCATATATTTGTTTATTGAGAGTTATTGAGAACTTGAGTCACGAACAACTCTGTAAATGTTATAGTAGGTAGAGTTCAAAGTAAGTGTTCTCATACATTTGCTCCGATGAAAAGAGATTGTGTAGAACTAGGTCTATGGAAATCTGTGCATGATGTGAGTGAACAGTAAACAATTGTAGCATTTCCTGAGACCATTATTCAATGGATTCAGCCAAGAGTTTTGGTCAATAATATTGAAAACATCAAGTCCCCGTATGAATTGTACCACAGTGTCTGGTGCCGCAATAGCCTTTATTTTATCACATGACTCTTGCCAAACAATGCAGCAATAGTAGATTTTTCGGGCTTTTCCATAAACATTTTATCACAATTTTTAGTTATTTTAGTTAAAAGTGTTATCTTGCCGGACATTCATGGACCACAAAGAAACGATCTGAATGGTGTTTTAAATTGACACATATTGTTTTGGCTTCAACAGCTAGACTACAACTAACTGTAAACTATAGTTGTCTAATGAATAAATAATTTTCCGATCAGTCCTAGTACGATGTTCAAGAATAGCAACAACAACAACAACAATTTAGAATCGTGTTTTCTTTTATTTATATATAGTACATATTTTTAACTAGCAGAAAAATAAAAGTAGCATAGTTTAAAAGTAACACTAATTTTACAAATAGATAATTTTAATAAACAGAATAATAACAAATGACAGTTTAATACACTTAACAATAATAATAGTAATATCACAGTTTAAAAATCAACACTTATTTTTTTTTATTTACACAACAACAATAATAAATACAAATACACACTACATTTCAGTCACAAATCAACACACTTTGAAGGGGATCCCCCCAACCCCTTAGAAAGGACTTGGGCGGCCGCTGCGGCAGCCAAAAGCCGGAAGGTGTGGGGCCGGCTTCGGCGAGCGAGGGTGAGGGGCTATTTTTAATTATGAAGAAAAAAAACATTGAAAATATAATAATAATAATAACTCTGTCTTGCACACACACATAACTTTGCTGCTGCTGTTCAACAATGGAATGAAAGGAAAAAAAATCTTCCCACAACCCACCTAGTATTATTATTTATATTGAAATTAATTGAATTTATCCAGACCGAGTATTTTTCTATATTCTATACATTCAACTCGATGTGAAATATGGTAGTGCCCATGGGGTAGTACCTTCATACCACCCTCAGGTATATATAGACTTTGTCCGAAATGGCTGTCATGGCGTTTTTCTCTACTATAACTGTGTAGTTTTTAAATTGTAAAAAGCGAATCTCCATGACTTTCGCTCTTGGAACTAAACTGCTTTCCACACCGTTTCTACAAACACACATATCGAAATTATTTTTAAAATTGAGTGTAGGCACCCTCTTGCACATTTGTTTGATATCCTCATTGAGTGTTTCCACACAGTACACCTTCGGACCTAGAAATGCATCATTGGATTTCAAGTCACTCCCCGTCTCGAATTTTAACAATAATAATTGATTTGGGGCCTAGCGCTTCACTAGCTCTAGATAAATGGACTCATCTCAATTGATGAAATCAATTCAAGAGCTAATTTGCTTACCATTTTCCAAATCAATTAGTAAATTATCAGTTTTAACTTTTAACAGGAGTGAATCAGTGTCTTTTAACAGGAGTGAATCGGCCATTGCACCTTACACACATTTTAGAACAATGACAACATGAGTTTCTTTGAGATTTCTGTTATTGAGCTACCACCAGCAATATTTTTATTTAAAATGACATTTTTTTTCTATGTAGGAGGACCATATTGGAGTCTATGATAGTGAATGATGCAAAGTTGGGATCGGCAATGAGTTGAGCAAATTCTTTTGGATTGGTTACAACATCACATCGACTCCTGTTGCGTACACTTTTACACATTTTACCGAAGGCTGAATTTAAAATGAGCTTGTGGATTTATTTTTCAACCTTCGTTTTCGCTTGTGAATATTTACTGACAAAAATGTCGATAAACATTTTCAAATATGGCTTTGGATCAAATCAGAGGGCTCTATGTATCTTTGTGGCCCAGAAACTATTAGCTACACAATATTCTGTTTCAGATCAAGGTCGGCAATAAGATTTTATTTTGAAGGTGTTCAGTGGATACCCCCATCCTCTACCAAAGATCAATTGTATGGACTCAAAGAGTCCTTAGTAACTTGTCTATTTATGCACGGGAAAACCAAATCCTTTACCGAGTCGTGGAGTTCCATCGGTATTTCATAATCAATTAAAAAAAAACATCCTTGCAGTCCATTCTACTCAACGGTGGCAATGTTGAGGAAATTTGAAGCAAAAGGATTGATAAGCCATTTGTAATTGCCATACGGCAAACAGTAGTGAGACATTGCCGACGGACAAAGGGAACTCATTTCCCAAAAAACTGCATCAGACTTTGCACTGTTTTGTCCAGTCGGATCAGTTTTCCATATACGGTCCCCGTGAACAACATAGCCTCCCCTCATTGATCTTTCTAGAAATAGATGCTGAACCACGTTGGTGATCAGACCTATTTCTTCTATACTGATTTTTAGAATTAAATCCATCACCAGATGAGGAGTTGAAAAATAATAGCCCAAATAAAAAACAAATTCCAAATAGATTTTATCTGTGTTCTTACAGACAATATCCAGAACGTCAATACATTTCTTACCAAGTACATTTTGCAATAATCCCACCCATTTTTACACCCTCGTTTTGCCCAAAACCTCTTCACAAATTTATAGTTTTTAATTATTTTTTTAATAAGGGGAAAGGGACTTTTAAATCGAAGCCAGCTGTAAAAAGGCGAAGGAAGGAAGAGGGGGAATGTAGGCCAATGCTCCGTTCAAAATTCGTCCGGTCATTTGTAAAGCAATAATTTCATACGAATGTATTTTCGTTCCTTAGAAAGTAGGGTACGGTACTTGTTAAGAATCAGGTAAACACCGCATGATAGATACTAAAGGAAACTAGTCAAATGAGTATCAGTCAATAGAGAATTGGATCGCAAATTTGGTTTCTTATTGCGTTCATAATATTTAAACTATTATTTTTTGGGGTTTACGGGGGAAAAAAGGTACCTAGGTTAGGTTACATATTTAATATATGCTAGGCTTTGCCTAGTGTGCAAATATATAGCCCAAATTTGTTCATAAACTATTATATTTTCATTCTATTTTGTTTTATTTCATTAGCATCGAAAAAGGTCAGATTGTCACGTGTTTACCTGATTCTTAACAAGTACCTAGGGTATTTATGCATTAGCTGCAACCCACGCAAGAAGTCAAGTTTTGTTAATGAAATGAAATAAAACAAAATATGATGAAAATATAATAGTTTATGAACAGATTTGGGCTATATATTTGCACATTAGGGGGGGGGGTAAAGCATAGTATGTATTAAATACGTAGCCTAACCTAACCTAAGTACCTTTTTCCCCCCTAAACCCCAAAAAACAATAGTTTAAATACTGTAAACGCAATGACAAACCACGGTTTGCGATCCAATTCTATCTTGACAGATACGCGTATGACTAGTTTCCTTTAGCATTTCCCTGTGCAGTTTATCGCGTGGGTTGCAGCTAATGCATAAGTACCGAAAGTAGTGGTGGACCATTTTCGGAAGTGGAACGAAACGAAAGAAGTATGGAAATGTCCCCATTTGGCAAAGATTGAAACTGGACGAAAAAATTATGTGTTGACCAAGCACATAATTTGTTACGTTTTTGTAACTTCTGGGAAAAAATTAATCGATTTTGTGAAGCTGGGTGCATTCATTTGGCAGCTGCAACAGAAATATTCATTCAGATTGAAAAAAAAATCGAGCTGAATCCAGCCTCACATCAGTCCAGAACTCGCTGAATCCATTAGTCCAGAACCCTCTCCCCACAAAAACCACGTAAATGTAATTCAATCTTTTTTCGTCTTTAATGCCAGAATCCCCAAAATTCAGAAAGAATATAACATGTTAGGTTGCATCTGAAAAGGGTGCGCTGATTCATACTCCACCGAGGTACGCTTAATTCGGTACTTGTGTATTATATGATACACCCTCGAGAATTTGGATCTACAGATTAGACAATAACCGGTTTAAATCTGTTAGAATTGGAAGAAAGTTAGCTTAGGCTTAGTTGAAATCTACGTTGTAGGTATATTTTTATTAAATATTTAATATATACAGATGGTATTTTGGTTGGGTTAGGTAAGGTTAGGTATTTAATGTAAAGCGTTCTGTGTGTCCCACTCCTACCACTATTCTTTGCTGTAGTTTTCATAAATTGTGTTCCTAAAGTATTGTATTTTAGACCCCAGTGCCGTGCCGGCGGATCGACCGAACACCGCCGACGAGAGGCCCGGCCGAACGCCACCGAAGTGTCATAACGCCGCCGGCACGCCACAGGCACGCCGCCACCGGCAGAGGTGGCGGCGTTCGGTCGACTTTAAATTATTTTTGCGGCAATTCTTTATTGCGTCAACCGCAAAGTCGGAGCTTTTCCTTCTTTTGTGGTTTAGTATTTCGATTTTCCTGATTAGAAATCAAGCAGGGCCTGCACTATCCCCGAATTTTTGGGTATTTCCCCGAAATCTATGCGTCAACCCCAAAAAAAAATTTGGTTACCCGAATCCCCGAAAATCACGCAATCACGGTGCCACCCCTAGCGATTTATCTCAGTAGAAAGGCCCCTATTGACCCCATCCCTCACCCCTGCTGCCACCTACAACTTTTTTTACATAATTTGTTCAAGGATTATCGATCTGTTGTTGTTTGGCCACGTGTAATGACATGAGGGGTGCTTTACATAATCGCTAGGGGAATTATTGATTTACGAAAAGGGGAATAAAGAAACAAGTATGGCTTCTTTGATCTTAGGTCTGAGGGATAAACGTTCTTTAGGTCAGAGAGAAAAATTAATATTCTATTTTTAAATAGGGCTTCATTGATCTTTAGTGTCAGGAATTAGAAATGACATCACTTGCTATCTTGGAATTATGCGGGAGTCTAAAGAGATAGAAATTCTATTTTTAAATACGGCTTCACTGATCTTTAAGTCGGAGAGATAAACTGATATTCTAACGAAACCTTAATAGTATAGCTAGGAACATTTATGAGATGAAGAGATTAACGCAGGAAAGGGTTTCCTAGAAATTTCAAACGTAACAGCGCAGGGAAGCCAAAACAATAGGAACACGCAGATATTACTTTTAGGGGATTATTTGGGCGAAACCGTTTTAAAAATTTTAGGGAATTATTTCGGCGAAACAGTTAGAGACATTTTAAAAGATGATTTTAGAAGATGTTTGAGAAAAGGATTTGAGGATGAAACTTTGTGGTCGTTATAATACACAAGTTCTATTTAAACAGTGTCGTGAGGTCCTCTACCCCAACCCCAAAGGGCACCGATCCCCCTACCCTGACCCCGAAGGAAGCCCCCGGCCCCCAAAGGTCCCCCAGGCTCCCAAAGGACCACCCGGCTCTCAAGGGCACCCCGGACCCCTAAAGGTCCCCCCCAGGCCCCCAAAGAGTCCCCTCCCCATTTTTTAATACTTTTTTAAGGCTTTATTATATCTTTTCAGAACAAGTTATTTTCTTAATGTCCATCCTAAACCCATTTTACAAGTTGAAGTTCCCATCCTTCTCATCCACAACTTTACTTTACAGCTTTTTGGATACCTCAACACCAAGATATACTTTTCAAAAGGCATTTCAGAGCAAATTCCTTTCTTAATGTCCCTCCTAAACCCATTTTAAAAGTTGAAGCATCCATCCTTTTCACCCACAACTTTACTTTACAGCTTTTTGGATACCTCAACACCAAGAAATACTTTTCAAAAGACATTTCAGAGCAAGTTCCTTTCTTAATGTCCCTTCTAAACCCATTTTTGAACTTGAAGTACTCATCTTTTCCCCAACAACTTTACTATACTGCCTTTTTGGATACCACAACACCAAGCAATACTTTTCAAAGGGCATTTCAGAACAAGTTCTTTTCTTAATGTCCCTCCTAAACCCATTTTACAAGTTGAAGCATCCATCCTTTTCACCCACAACTATAATTTACAGATTTTTGGATACCTCAACATCAAGAAATACTTTTCAAAAGGTATTTCAGAGCAACTTTTTTTCTTAATGTCCCTTCTAAACCTATTTTCCAACTTGAAGTACCCATCCTTTTCACCCACAACTTTACATTACAGCTTTTTGGATACCTCAACACCAAGAAATACTTTTCAAAAGACATTTCAGAGCAAGTTCCTTTCTTAATGTCCCTTCTAAACCCATTTTACAAGTTGAAGCATCCATCCTTTTCACCCACAACTATACTTTACAGCTTTTTGGATACCTCAACACCAAGAAATACTTTTCAAAAGGTATTTCAGAGCAACTTTTTTTTTCTTAAAGTCCCTTCTAAACCTATTTTCCAACTTGAAGTACCCATCCTTTTCACCCACAACTTTACTTTACAGCTTTTTGGATATCTCAACACCAAGAAATACCTTTCAAAAGGGATTTCAGAGCAATTTCCTTTCTTAATGTCCCTTCTAAACCCATTTTACAACTTGAAGTACCCATCCTTTTCACCCACAACTTTACTTTACATCTTTTCGGATACCTCAACACCAAGATATACTTTTCAAAAGACATTTCAGAGCAAGTTCCTTTCTTAATGTCCCTTCTAAACCCATTTTCCAACTTGAAGTACCCATCCGTTTCACCCACAACTTTACTTTACAGCTTTTTGGATACCTCAACACCAAGCAATACTTTTCAAAGGCATTTCAGAACAAGTTATTTTCTTAATGTCCTTCATAAACCAATTTTACAAGTTGAAGTACTTATCTTTTTCACCACAACTTTACTTTACAGCTTTTTGGATATCTCAACACCAGGAAATACCTTTCAAAAGGAATTTCAGAGCAAGTTCCTTTCTTAATGTCACACCTAAACCAATTTTACAACTTGAAGTACCCATCCGTTTCACCCAAAACTTTACTTTACAGCTTTTTGGATACCTCAACACCAAGCAATACTTTTCAAAAGGCATTTCAGAGCAATTTCCTTTTTCAATGTCCCTCCTAAACCCATTTTCCAACTTGAAGTACCCATCCGTTTCACCCAAATGTTTACTTTACAGCTTTTTGGATACCTCAACACCAAGCAATACTTTTCAAAGGCATTTCAGAACAAGTTCTTTTCTTAATGTCCTTCCTAAACCAATTTTACAAGTTGAAGTACTTATCTTTTTCACCAAAACTTTACTTTACGACTTTTTGCATACCCCAACATCAAGCAATACTTTTCAAAAGGCTTTATTATACCTTTTCAGAACAAGTTCTTTACGTAATGTCCTTCCTAAACCAATTTTACAAGCTGAAGTACTCATCTTTTCCCCCACAACTTTACTATAAGGCTTTTCGAATACCCCAACATCAAGCAATACCTTTCAAAAGGCTTTATTATATCTTTTCAGAACTAGTTCTTCATGTAATTTTCTTCCTAAGCCCATTTTACAAGTTGAAGTACTTATCTTTTTCCCCACACCTTTACTTTACGACTTTTTTGCACACCCAAACATCAAGCAATACTTTCCAAAAGGCTTATTATATCTTTTCAGAACAAGTTTTTTTCTTAATGTCCTTCTTAAACCATTTTTACAAGTCGAAGTAGTTATCTTCTTCACCAAAACTTTACTTTACGACTTTTTGCACACCCCAAGATCAAGGAATACTTTTCAAAAGGCTTTATTATATCTTTTCAGAACAAGTTCCTTTCTTAATATCCTTCTTAAACCAATTTTAAAAATTCTAAATTTTTTCTTAGGAATATTTCAGTAGTGTTTTGTTATGGTTTACCTTGTCACAGTTACATTCTCTTGATTTTTCAAAGCTCATTTATAAATTTCTTTCGTTGAAATGCAAGAGTTGGAATATTTCAGTAGTGTTTTGTTGTAGTTTACAGTGTCACAGTTACATTCTCTTGATTTTTCAAAGCTCATTTTGAATTTCTTTCATTGAAATGCAAGAGTTAGAATATTTCAGTAGTGTTTTGTCGTGGTTTATCTTGTCACAGTTTCATTTTCTTGATTTGTCAAAGTTTATTTTGAATTTCTTTCACTGAAATCCAAGAGTTGGAATATTTCAGTAGTGTTTTGTCGTGGTTTACCTTGTCACAGTTACATTCTATTGATTTTTCAAAGTTCATTGGAATTTCTTTCATTGAAATGCAAGAGTTGGAATATTTCAGTAGTGTTTTGTTGTGTTTTACATTGTCACAGTTACATTCTCTTGATTTTTCAAAGTTCATTTTGGTTTTCTTTCGTTGAAATGCAAGAGTTGAAATATTTCAGTAGTGTTTTGTAGTGGTTTACCTTGTCACAGTTACATTCTCTTAATTTTTCAAAGTTCATTTTGGATTTCTATCGATGAAATGCAAGAGTTGGAATATTTCAGTAGTGTTTTGTCGTGGTTTACCTTGTCACAGTTACATTCTCTTGATTTTTCAAAGTTCATTTGAATTTCTTTCATTGAAATGCAAGAGTTGGAATATTTCAGTAGTGTTTTGACGTGGTTTACCTTATCACGGTTACATTTTCTTGATTTTTCAAAGTTCATTTTGGTTTTCTTTCGTTGAAATGTAGGAGTTGGAATATTTCAGTAGTGTTTTGTTGTGGTTTACCTTGTCACACTTATATTCTCTTAATTTTTCAAAGTTCATTTTGGATTTCTTTCGATGAAATGCAAGAGTTGGAATATTTCAATAGTGTTTTGTCGTGGTTTACCTAATCATAGTTACATTCTCTTAATTTTTCAAAGTTCATTTTGGATTTCTTTCGTTGAAATGCATGAGTTGGAATATTTCAGTAGTGTTTTGTTGTGGTTTACCTCATAACAGTTACATTCTCTTGATTTTTCAAAGTTCATTTTGAATTTCTTTCGTTGAAATGCAAGAGTTGGAATATGTCAGTAGTGTCTTGTCGTGGTTTTCCTTGTCACAGTTACATTCTCTTAATTTTTCAAAGTTCATTTTGGTTTTCTTTCGTTGAAATGCAAGAGTTGGAATATTTCAGTAGTGTTTCGTTGTAGTTTACCTTGTCACAGTTACATTCTCTTAATTTTTCAAAGTTCATTTCGGATTTCTTTCGATGAAATGCAAGAGTTGGAATATTTCAATAGTGTTTGTTGTGGCTTACCTACTCACAGTTACATTCTATTGATTTTTCAAAGTCCATTTTGAATTTCTTTCATTGAAATGCAAGAGTTGGAATATTTCAGTAGTGTTTTGTCGTGGTTTACCTTGTCACAGTTACATTCTCTAGATTTTTCAAAGTACTTTTTGGTTTTCTTGCGTTGAAATGTAAGAGTTGGAATATTTCAGTAGTGTTTTGTTGTGGTTTACCTTGTCACACTTACATTCTCTTAATTTTTCAAAGTTCATTTTGGATTTCTTTTGATGAAATGCAAGAGTTGGAATATTTCAATAGTGTTTTGTCGTGGTTTACCTAGTCATAGTTACATTCTCTTAATGTTTCAAAGTTCATTTTGGATTTCTTTCATTGAAATGCATGATTTCGAATATTTCAGTAGTGTTTTGTTGTGGTTTACCTTATCACAGTTACATTCTCTTGATTTCAAAGTTCATTTTGGATTTCTTTCGTTGTAATGCAAGAGTTGGAATACTTCAATAGTGTTTTGATGTGGTTTACCTTGTCACAGTTACATTCTCTTGATTTTTCAAAGTTCATTTTGGTTTTCTTTCGTTGAAATGCAAGAGTTGGAATATTTCAGTAGTGTTTTGTTGTGGTTTACCTTGTCACAGTTACATTCTCTTAATTTTTCAAAGTTCATTTTGGATTTCTTTCGTTGAAATGCAAGAGTTGGAATATTAAAGTAGTGTTTTGTCATGGCTTACCTTGTCACAGTTACATTCTCTTTATTTTTCAAAGTTCATTTTGAATTTCTTTCATTGAAATGCAAGAGTTGGAATATTTCAGTAGTGTTTTGTCGTGGTTTACCATGTCACAGTTACATTCTCTTGATTTTTCAAAGTTTATTTTGAATTTCCTTCATTGAAATGCAAGAGTTGGAATATTTCAGTAGTGTTTTGATGTGGTTTACCTTGTCACAGCTACATTCTCTTGATTTTTCAAAGTTCATTTTGGTTTTCTTTCGTTGAAATGCAAGAGTTGGAATATTTCAGTAGTGTTTTGTAGTGGTTTACCTTGTCACACATACATTCTCTTTATTTCTCAAAGTTCATTTTGGAATTTCTTTCATTGAAATGGAAGAGTTGGAATATTTCAGTAGTGTTTTGTCATGGTTTACCTTGTCACAGTTACATTCTCTTAATTTTTCAAAGCTCATTTTGAATTTCTTTCGTTGAAATGCAAGAGTTGGAATATTTCAGTAGTGTTTTGTCGTGGTTTACCTTGTCACAGTTACATTCTCTTGATTTTTCAAAGTTCATTTTGAATTTCTTTCGTTGAAATGCAAGAGTTGGAATATTTCAGTAGTGTTTTGTTGTGGTTTACCTTGTCACAGTTACATTCTCTAAATTTTTCAAATTTCATTTTGAATTTCGTTCTTTTAAATGCAAGAGTTGGAATATTTCAGTAGTGTTTTGTCGTGGTTTACCTTGTCAAAGTTACATTCTCCTAATTTTTCAAAGTTCATTTTGAATTTCTTTCGTTGAAATGCAAGAGTTGGAATATTTCAGTAGTGTTCTGTTGGGGTTTACCTTATCACATCTACATTTTCTTGATTTTTCAAAGTTCATTTTGAATTTCTTTCATTGAAATGCAAGAGTTGGAATATTTCAGTAGTGTTTTGTCGTGGTCTACCTTGACACAGTTACATTTTCTTGATTTTTCAAAGTTCATTTGGATTTCTTTCGTTGAAATGCAAGAGTTGGAATATTTCAGTAGTGTTTTGCTGTGGTTTACCTTGTCACAGTTACATTCTCTTGATTTTTCAAAGTTCATAGTTGGAATATTTCAGTAGTGTTTTGTTGTGGTTTACCTTGTCACAGTTACATTCTCTTGATTTTTCAAAGTTCATTTTGTATTTCTTTCATTGAAATGCAAGAGTTGGAATATTTCAGTAGGGTTTTGTTGTGGTTTACCTTGTCACAGTTACATTCTCTTGATTTTTCAAAGTTCTTTTTGGAATTTCTTTCGTTGAAATGCAAGAGTTGGAATATTTCAGTAGTGTTTTGTTGTAGTTTACCTTGTCACAGTTACATTCTCTTGATTTTTCAAAGTTCATTTTGAATTTCTTTTGTTGAAATGTAAGAGTTGGAATATTTCAATAGTGTTTTGTCATGGTTTACCTTGTCACTGTTACATTCTCTTGATTTTTCAAAGTTCATCTTGAATTTTTTTCGTTGAAATGCAAGAGTTGGAATATTTCAGTAGTGTTCTGTCATGGTTTACCTTGTCACAATTACATTCTCTTGATTTTTCAAAGTTCATTTTGAATTTCACTCATTGAAATGCAAGAGTTGGAATACTTCAGTGGTGTTTTGTCGTGGTTTACCCTGTCACAGTTACATTCTCTTGATTTTTCAAATTTCATTGAAATTTCTTTCATTGAAATGCAAGAGTTGGAATATTTCAATAGTGTTTTGTTATGGTTTACCTAGTCACTGTTACATTCTCTTGATTTTTCAAAGTTCTTTTCGGATTTGTTTCATTGAAATGCAAGAGTTGGAATATTTTGCCCTGGTTTACTTTGTTACAGTTACATTCTCTTGATTTTTCAAAGATAATTTTGGTTTTCTTTCGTTGAAATGCAAGAGTTGGAATATTTCACTAGTGTTTTGTTGTGCTTTACCTTGACACAGTTACATTTTCTTGATTTTTGTTAGGTTAGGTTAAGTTAGGTTAGCCTACGTACGCGCGCGTACGTAGGCTAACCTAACCTAACCTAATTTGATCTAATTTGATATTCCAACTCTTGCATTTCAACGAAAGAAAACCAAATTATCTTTGAAAAATCAAGAGAATGTAACTGTGACAAAGTAAACCACGGAAAAACACTACTGAAATATTCCAACTCTTGCATTTCAATGAAAGAAATCCGAAAAGAACTTTGAAAAATCAAGAGAATGTAACAGTGACTAGGTAAACCATAACAAAACACTACTGAAATATTCCAACTCTTGCATTTCAATGAAAGAAATTTCAATGAACTTTGAAAAATCAAGAGAATGTAACTGTGACAGGGTAAACCACGACAAAACACCACTGAAGTATTCCAACTCTTGCATTTCAATGAGTGAAATTCAAAATGAACTTTGAAAAATCAAGAGAATGTAATTGTGACAAGGTAAACCACGACAGAACACTACTGAAATATTCCAACTCTTGCATTTCAACGAAAAAAATTCAAAATGAACTTTGAAAAATCAAGAGAATGTAACTGTGACAAGGTAAACTACAACAAAACACTACTTAAATATTCCAACTCTTGCATTTCAACGAAAGAAACTCCAAAAAGAACTTTGAAAAATCAAGAGAATGTAACTGTGACAAGGTAAACCACAACAAAACCCTACTGAAATATTCCAACTCTTGCATTTCAATGAAAGAAATCCAAAATGAACTTTAAAAATTAAGAGAATGTAAATGTGACAAGGTAAACCACAACAAAACACTACTGAAATATTCCAACTATGAACTTTGAAAAATCAAGAGAATGTAACTGTGACAAGGTAAACCACAGCAAAACACTACTGAAATATTCCAACTCTTGCAATTCAACGAAAAAAATCCAAATGAGCTTTGAAAAATCAAGAAAATGTAACTTTGACAAGGTAAACCACAGCAAAACACTACTGAAATATTCCAACTCTTGCATTTCAACGAAAGAAATCCAAAATGAACTTTGAAAAATTAGGAGAATGTAACTTTGACAAGGTAAACCACAACAAAACACTACTGAAATATTCCAACTCTTGCATTTCAATGAAAGAAATTCAAAATGAACTTTGAAAAATTAAGAGAATGTAACTGTGACAAGGTAAACCACAACAAAACACTATTGAAATATTCCAACTCTTGCATTTCAACGAAAGAAATTCAAAATGAACTTTGAAAAATTAAGAGAATGTAACTGTGACAAGGTAAACCACGACAAAACACTACTGAAATATTCCAACTCTTGCATTTCGATGAAAGAAATTCAAAATGAGCTTTGAAAAATTAAGAGAATGTAACTGTGACAAGGTAAACCATGACAAAACACTACTGAAATATTCCAACTCTTGCATTTCAATGAAAGAAAACCAAAATGAACTTTGAAAAATCAAGAGAAAGTAGCTGTGACAAGGTAAACCACATCAAAACACTACTGAAATATTCCAACTCTTGCATTTCAATGAAAGAAATTCAAAATGAACTTTGAAAAATCAAGAGAATGTAACTGTGACATGGTAAACCAAGACAAAACACTACTGAAATATTCCAACTCTTGCATTTCAATGAAAGAAATTCAAAATGAACTTTGAAAAATTAAGAGAATATAACTGTGACATGGTAAACCAAGACAAAACACTACTGAAATATTCCAACTCTTGCATTTCAACGAAATAAATCCAAAATGAACTTTGAAAAATTAAGAGAATGTAACTGTGACAAGGTAAACCACAACAAAACACTACTGAAATATTCCAACTCTTGCATTTCAACGAAAGAAAACCAAAATGAACTTTGAAAAATCAAGAGAATGTAACTGTGACAAGGTAAACCACATCAAAACACTATTGAAATATTCCAACTCTTGCATTTCAACGAAAGAAATCCAAAATGAACTTTGAAAATCAAGAGAATATAACTGTGATAAGGTAAACCACAACAAAACACTACTGAAATATTCCAACTCATGCATTTCAATGAAAGAAATCCAAAATGAACTTTGAAAAACTAAGAGAAAATAACTATGACTAGGTAAACCACGACAAAACACTATTGAAATATTCCAACTCTTGCATTTCATCAAAAGAAATCCAAAATGAACTTTGAAAAATTAAGAGAATGTAAGTGTGACTAGGTAAACCACAATAAAACACTACTGAAATATTCCAACTCTTACATTTCAACGAAAGAAAACCAAAATGAACTTTGAAAAATCTAGAGAATGTAACTGTGACAAGGTAAACCACGACAAAACACTACTGAAATATTCCAACTCTTGCATTTCAATGAAAGAAATTCAAAATGGACTTTGAAAAATCAATAGAATGTAACTGTGACTAGGTAAACCACGACAAAACACTATTGAAATATTCCAACTTTTGCATTTCATCGAAAGAAATCCAAAATGAACTTTGAAAAATTAAGAGAATGTAACTGTGACAAGGTAAGCTACAACAAAACACTACTGAAATATTCCAACTCTTGCATTTCAACGAAAGAAAACCAAAATGAACTTTGAGAAATTAAGAGAATGTAACTGTGACAAGGTAAACCACGACAAGACACTACTGAAATATTCCAACTCTTGCATTTCAACGAAAGAAATTCAAAATGAACTTTGAAAAATCAAGAGAATGTAACTGTGATAAGGTAAACCACAACAAAACACTACTGAAATATTCCAACTCATGCATTTCAACGAAAGAAATCCAAAATGAACTTTGAAAAATTAAGAGAATGTAACTATGATTAGGTAAACCACGACAGAACACTATTGAAATATTCCAACTCTTGCATTTCATCGAAAGAAATCCAAAATGAACTTTGAAAAATTAAGAGAATGTAAGTGTGACAAGGTAAACCACAACAAAACACTACTGAAATATTCCAACTCCTACATTTCAACGAAAGAAAACCAAAATGAACTTTGAAAAATCAAGAAAATGTAACTGTGATAAGGTAAACCCCATCAAAACACTACTGAAATATTCCAACTCTTGCATTTCAATGAAAGAAATTCAAAATGGACTTTGAAAAATTAAGAGAATGTAACTTTGATAAGGTAAACCACGACAAAACACTATTGAAATATTCCAACTCTTGCATTTCATCGAAAGAAATCCAAAATGAACTTTGAAAAATTAAGAGAATGTAACTGTGACAAGGTAAACCACAACAAAACACTACTGAAATATTCCAACTCTTACATTTCAATGAAAGAAATTCAAATGAACTTTGAAAAATCAAGAGAATGTAACTGCGACAAGGTAAACCACGACAAAAAACTACTGAAATATTCCAACTCTTGCATTTCATCGATAGAAATCCAAAATGAACTTTGAAAAATTAAGAGAATGTAACTGTGACAAAGTAAACCACTACAAAACACTACTGAAATATTCCAACTCTTGCATTTCAACGAAAGAAAACCAAAATGATTTTTGAAAAATTAAGAGAATGTAAGTGTGACAAGGTAAACCACTACAAAACACTACTGAAATATTCCAATTCTTGCATTTCAACGAAAGAAAACCAAAATGAACTTTGAAAAATCAAGAGAATGTAACTGTGACAATGTAAAACACAACAAAACACTACTGAAATATTCCAACTCTTGCATTTTAATGAAAGAAATTCAAATGAACTTTGAAAAATCAATAGAATGTAACTGTGACAAGGTAAACCACGACGAAACACTACTGAAATATTCCAACTCTTGCATTTCAGTGAAAGAAATTCAAAATAAACTTTGACAAATCAAGAAAATGTAACTGTGACAAGGTAAACCACGACAAAACACTACTGAAATATTCTAACTCTTGCATTTCAATGAAAGAAATTCAAAATGAGCTTTGAAAAATCAAGAGAATGTAACTGTGACACTGTAAACCACAACAAAACACTACTGAAATATTCCAACTCTTGCATTTCAACGAAAAAAATTTATAAATGAACTTTGAAAAATCAAGAGAATGTAACTGTGACAAGGTAAACCATAACAAAACACTACTGAAATATTCCTAAGAAAAAATTTAGAATTTTAAAAATTGGTTTAAGAAGGATATTGAGAAAGGAACTTGTTCTGAAAAGATATAATAAAGCCTTTTGAAAAGTATTGTTTGATCTTGGGGTGTGTAAAAAGTCGTAAAGTAAAGTTGTGGTGAAGAAGATAACTACTTCAACTTGTAAAAATGGTTTAAGAAGGACATTAAGAAAAGAACTTGTTCTGAAAAGATATAATAAAGCCTTTTGGAAACTATTGCTTGATGTTTGGGTGTGCAAAAAAGTCGTAAAGTAAAGTTGTGGGGAAAAAGATAAGTACTTCAACTTGTAAAATGGGTTTAGGAAGAAAATCACATGAATAACTTGTTCTGAAAAGATATAATAAAGCCTTTTGAATGGTATTGCTTCATGTTGGGGTATTCGAAAAGCCTTATAGTAAAGTTGTGGGGGAAAAGATGAGTACTTCAACTTGTAAAATTGGTTTAGGAAGGACATTACGTAAAGAACTTGTTCTGAAAAGGTATAATAAAGCCTTTTGAAAAGTATTGCTTGATGTTGGGGTATGCAAAAAGTCGTAAAGTAAAGTTGTGGTGAAAAAAATAAGTACTTCAACTTGTAAAATTGGTTTAGGAAGGACATTAAGAAAAGAACTTGTTCTGAAATGCCTTTGAAAAGTATTGCTTGGTGTTGAGGTATCCAAAAAGCTGTAAAGTAAACATGTGGGTGAAACGGATGGGTACTTCAAGTTGGAAAATGGGTTTAGGAGGGACATTAAGAAAGGAACTTGCTCTGAAATGCCTTTTGAAAGGTATTTCTTGGTGTTGAGATATCCAAAAAGCTGTAAAGTAAAGTTGTGGTGAAAAAGATAAGTACTTCAACTTTTAAAATTGGTTTATGAAGGACATTAAGAAAATAACTTGTTCTGAAATGCCTTCGAAAAGTATTGCTTGGTGGTTAGGTATCCAAAAAGCTGCAAAGTAAAGTTGTGGGTGAAACGGATGGGTACTTCAAGTTGGAAAATGGGTCTAGAAGGGACATTAAGAAAGGAACTTGCTCTGAAATGTCTTCTGAAAAGTATTTCTTGGTGTTGAGGTATCCGAAAAGCTGTAAAGTAAAGTTGTGGGTGAAAAGGATGGGTACTTCAAGTTGGAAAATGGGTCTAGAAGGGACATTAAGAAAGGAACTTGCTCTGAAATGTCTTCTGAAAAGTATTTCTTGGTGTTGAGATATCCAAAAAGCTGTAAAGTAAAGTTGTGGGTGAAAAGGATGGGTACTTCAAGTTGGAAAATAGGTTTAGAAGGGACATTAAGAAAAAAAAACTTGCTCTGAAATACCTTTTGAAAAGTATTTCTTGGTGTTGAGGTATCCAAAAAACTGTAAAGTATAGTTGTGGGTGAAAAGGATGGATGCTTCAACTTGTAAAATGGGTTTAGAAGGGACATTAAGAAAGGAACTTGCTCTGAAATGTCTTTGAAAAGTATTTCTTGGTGTTTAGGTATCCAAAAAGCTGTAATGTAAAGTTGTGGGTGAAAAGGATGGGTACTTCAAGTTGGAAAATAGGTTTAAGTTGCTCTGAAATACCTTTTGAAAAGTATTTCTTGACGTTGAGGTATCCAAAAAGCTGTAAAGTATAGTTGTGGGTGAAAAGGATGGATGCTTCAACTTGTAAAATGGGTTTAGGAGGGACATTAAGAAAAGAACTTATTCTGAAATGCCCTTTGAAAAGTATTGCTTGGTGTTGTGGTATCCAAAAAGGCAGTATAGTAAAGTTGTTGGGGAAAAGATGAGTACTTCAAGTTGGAAAATGGGTTTAGAAGGGACATTAAGAAAGGAACTTGCTCTGAAATGTCTTTTGAAAAGTATTTCTTGGTGTTGAGGTATCCAAAAAGCTGTAAAGTAAAGTTGTGGGTGAAAAGGATGGATGCTTCAACTTGTAAAATGGGTTTAGGAGGGACATTAAGAAAGTAACTTGCTCTGAAATGTCTTTTGAAAAGTATTGCTTGGTGTTGAGGTATCCAAAAAGCTGTAAAGTAAAGTTGTGGATGAGAAGGATGGGAACTTCAACTTGTAAAATGGGTTTAGGATGGACATTAAGAAAATAACTTGTTCTGAAAAGATATAATAAAGCCTTAAAAAAGTATTTAAAAATGAGGAGGGGACTCTTTGGGGGCCCGGGGGGGACCTTTAGGGGTCCGGGGGGCCCTTGACAGCCGGGTGGTCCTTTGGGAGCCTTGGGGACCTTTGGGGGCCGGGGGCTTCCTTCGGGGTCGGGGTACGGGGATCGGGGCCCTTTGGGGTTGGGGTAGAGGACCTCACGACACTGTTTAAATAGAACTTGTGTATTATAACGACCACAGAGTTTCATCCTCAAATCCTCTTCTAAAACATCTTCTAAAATCATCTTTTAAAATGTCTCTAACTGTTTCGCCGAAATAATTCCCTAAAATGTTTAAAACGGTTTCGCCCAAATAATCCCCTAAGAGTAATTTCTGCTTGTTCCTATTGTTTTGGCATCCCTGCGCTTTCGCATTTGAAATTTCTAGGAAACCACTTTCCCGCGTTAATCTCTTCATCTCATAAATGTTCCTAGCTACACTATTAAGGTTTCGTTAGAATATCAATTTATCTCTCCGACTTAAAGATCAGTGAAAACGTATTTAAAAATAGAATTTCTATCTCTTTAGACTCCCGCATAATTCCAAGATAACAAGTGATGTCATTTCTAATTCCTGACACTAAAGATCAATGAAGCCCTATTTAAAAATAGAATATTAATTTTTCTCTCTGACCTAAAGAACGTTTATCCCTCAGACCTAAGATCAAAGAAGCCATACTTGTTTCTTTATTCCCCTTTTCGTAAATCAATAATTCCCCTAGCGATGATGTAAATCACCCTCATGTCCATTACACGTGGCCAAACAACAACAGATCGATAATCCTTGAATAAATTATGTAAAAAAGTTGTAGGTGGCAGCAAGGGTGAGGGATGGGGTCAATAGGGGCCTTTCTACTTTTCTCCAGTGACTTTCCCTGCCAAATATTACTTTGCATACCATAATTCTTCACTACTCTCTTGATCATTAATATTCGTCTCTTTTGTTACTTTGCATAAAAACCAGACAGATGCAATATGCTATTGCAAATATTGCAATATACACAGTTCTTCATATGTTGACAAAAAAAGTATCGTCTTAATGAAATGAGTTTAAATCATTTTGAATGCAGTTTCCCAATCGCTATTTCTTACATCATTCGTAGTCCTGAATTTTATTTTCAAGTTGAATAGAATTATAGAACGCATTCACTACTATAGAGCTTCAGCCTTTTGAAATTGACAGCCGACAGATTGTTTATACAGCTGAATTGTAAGTTTGCAGATTTTTTTTTTTTGCTGTTTTTAGATAAGATTTTCTTAATGTTTAATACTCAATTATTGAACGCCTGATAGAAAATACAGTCTTCTTTCTGGAACAGTTTTACCCCCCCCCCCCAAAAAAAAAACAACCTTCGATTAAGACAAAATTTAGCTATAGACTAAGCTATGTACAAGGTTGGGGAATTAAAGATTGAACCGGAAGTTACCCCAAAAATATGATTCATAAATAAATTGTAAATTATTGTCTATAGAGGGGGGGGATAGGGGGCTATAATTTTTAAATGATAATACCTCTTTTTTTTCATTGAAAGCAGGGATGCCAAAAAGATATTTTTTTTTCTAATTTAAAGAGGAGACAGAAGAAAATGATATCAAATTCCCTGGGAAACCATTGAAATATTTTGATAGACCCAGGGCCCCCCATTAGGACTTGTTCATTGTCTTGGTTATTTTGCGATTTCTCATAGGCTACTGGCCTTATTTGGCTTTTGTGTGTGCTCCCTTTTAATTAGATTCTTTGGATCTTATGGAATGCCATGGCGAATCTATCTCTCAGTTTTCCAATAATTTGAGGTATATCTGAATAATTTCGACATTTTTGTTGTTGTCTTTGTACCCCTTTACTCATACCCTCAATTTTTTTTTTCAAGGAACATTAAGCTGTTTAACGTTATTTTGCGTGTTTGTTTGAACCATATAGTGACCTAGTTAATTATTAAGTAAATTATTTTTCTAATGAAAGCTGAGACGGTATCCTATCAAGGTGGTATCCAGAGGGGGGGGGGGTAGGGAGGTATTACATTTCAATGATAATAGCTCGAAATTTTATTTATTGAAAGCAGGGATCCCAAAAAGTTGATTTTTTTAATTTAAAGCAGAGACGGCATCCTATCAAGGTGGTATCTAGAGGGGGGAGGGGGGTATTGAGCTATCATATTTAAATGATAATACCTCGATTTTTTTTAAAGCAGGGCTGCCAATAAGTTAATTATTTTTGTTTATTTAAAGCAGAGACGGTAACCTATTAAGATGGTATCCAGAAGGGGGGGCATAGGGAGTTATTATATTTAAGTGATAGTACCTTGATTTTTTTTTATTGAAAGCAGGGATGTCCAAAAAGTTGAAAAGTTGACAAAATTAACAAGATTTTCGTGAGTTATACTTGACACAGCACTTGCATGGTTTTATCGTCCAAAGGGAAAGGGACATATGCGTCCAATCCGTTTTTTTTTCTTATTGATGAAATGGGTTTACTTTGAAAACATTCATTCATAAGTACCAGGCAGATTCACACTAAATCGAATTGGTGTGACGAAAGCGATATCGACATCCCCACCTAACGTTGCGCTCGATTAACAATGGCGCCCATGGTCCAGTGCCCAAGTTACATTAAAAGGCCAGGTCATAATAAAAGCTTTCAATTTGGAAGGTTCAAGGAGGATTCTTTGACAGTCTCATGACCTCAGGGTACTAGATGTTGCAACGTTCGTACGTATCTACAGTGGTTTAGAAAATTCGATCACCCCACAAATGATTACCAAAATTATGCACAAATGTAACATTTGGAATATTATAACACTTGTTTAAAAGCTTTGAAGAAAAGCAAAAAGTCTAAATACCCCTAACTACGCTTGAAAGCTATTTTAAAAAGAAACTCTTTGGAGATTTCCATGGAAATGAACATAGCAGAAGCTTTGAGCCTGGGTGGGGATCAAAGAGGAATCTTTGAGTATTTGACCACTGGTGACTTATTGTTGCGACTTTCTTAAATTTGGTAATTCTTGTGAGCATTTGGAAATCAAAGCTTAAACTCAATAACTGATACTAAGTGTCCTAATATTTTCCTTGGATTAAAAGTGACGAACTAGGATGAAAATTTCAAAATCTTCCTGGAGCTACTTCAGTCTGCATATTATTTCATTTAATTACACTTAAAACGGATGAGCTTTTCATTTTTTACCTAAGAAAATAGCTGGCACTTCATTTTTCTTCATAGCGAATAAACTATTAAGTGTTTTTTGTGTCATTGTAATTGAAATGTTCTCATGTGAAGGTTTCATCATGTATTTTTCAATTTGATAAATTTACTCCTTTTAGATGCAGTTTATAATTTGACTGATATTAGGTATCTATCAGTTTATAATTTGGAATGAATCCCCAAAAGAAAAAAATGAATAATATCCAAAAGAGCAGCCAAAAGCAATAAAAAAGCAGCAGTTCAGCCTTAGCCTACATGACATATATTCTATAAAGAAGCCAAAAAAAACTTTAAATACATTTTTTTTTAAATTGTTATTAAAAGCCAGTTTTTAATACAAGAAGGCTTCTTAGGAATCCAAAAGAGCAAAAAAAAAAACAATCAATATCAAAGTCGCCCATTTCAACTGTTTTAAAGGTGACAAAACAGATATAGGCAAAAAGCATTATGAAAAAATTAAGCTTCTAAGTTCAAAGTTACATTCAAAGTTTTTACCCAGATGACTGACGAATTTTGTGATACGGTATTTGAAGTTTTATATGCAGTAATGCTCGATGAAAAAGACTACTAATTTTGATAATTATTTATGTTAAGAATACATAGCTAATAGATACTTCAACTACTCGTATTATGCAATGGTTCTGAAACGCCAAAGACATTTCGTTTCTACCAGATTTCTACTTCTCTTGATGAATAACGAAGAAGACCAGTTTCCAGCCAGCGACTTGTGAATTTTTGAACTCATGAATAGGCTCGAATCTGTTGTAAATTTAAGCTGTGATTTGAGAAAGACTGATGAAAACATTAATGTTTGCGGTCAACATTGATCGCGCCGGCGGCGCGCCGCCGACATCTTACCGGTGGCACTCCGCCGCCGTCTTATCGGTGTCGCGGCGTGGCGCGCTGTTTTTGGCCCCGCCGCTGCCGCTCTTCCCTCATCGGCGCGGCACCGGGGTCTAATTTTATTTTTATCATATTTTTGTATATTTCATTAGGATTAACCTAACTTCACTTCTCTAGTGTGTACCATATACTACACAAGTATCCTTTATTCGATAATTAAGAGTAAATAGTTTACAACATGGGTACATTTTCAATATGGGAAAAATATTTCAGAAATGGAAAATGCTATAGAATTTTTTTTAACCGTATCTTGGATGCTTAAGGATTCCACCCTTGTCAAAATAACATGTCCTTAAGAACAGCTGAACTAGGTGAAAAATAATATTCTCAGCTTTCCCTCTCCAGTAGAACTAATGCTGCGTGGCACAACAACCAAATTCAAAATATTTATCGTCAGAAATAGTGGTCTTTGGTGAGCATATCGCAGATATGATTAACATCCTTTAGGGAAGACTAGAAAAATTCTATAAAGCATATCACAATGTTTCAAGATAGGTTTGCTGGATATCATTGATTAAACTTTATAAGCTATGCTTGGTATAATTGATAAAACTTTAGCTTATCGAGGGGGAGGAAAACGGTTAGGTGGTGATAGCCCTCCTAACATACGGAATAATTCGTGGTACTTATAGATTTAGCGTTATTATTTACTTTCATTGGAGAAAACTTCGTTTTTTATCTTATAAAAAATAGAAATACTGTATTCATTAGGCCTTGAAATGAAGGTCAATTTTGATGGATACGCTCTGATGTAACCCATCAACAGCTAGGAGCGTGAGAAAATTTGCCTGATTTTCGGAAAGGGAGGAACACCCTCAAAAAGTCAAGTGAGATAAATGAAAATCACACCATCAGCTTTAGCTTATTGACCAAAAAGACTGGAGGGCAACTAGCACTCTCCCATACCCTTTCCCTCCAAAGAAATCCAATGAAAATTTTGAGATAGTCATTTGATTCAACATAGTTGAAGGGTCCGGTAACTATGCCTTTGGAGATTTTGAGATATATGACCCTTAATAGTCCATTGGAAAAGATTTATAAGTTTTGCAATTTGCCCGTTGTTCAAATATAGTATTTGTTATTTGGAAAATATAAGCAAGCTTCTTGGGGAAATTTCCTGTGGAAGGAAAGGATTTTCAATGGTGTCAAATTTCTGTGGGGAGTAATGTCCAGGATAAATTTTCCATGGGAAAACGAGACGGGGACATTTCTTGTTTTTTCAACTGAAAGTTAGGAGCAACATTAAAAACTACAACGAACAGAAAATATTTCATGTATGAGTGGGGTTGCCCTCTCCCTAACACTTTACTCTTTACAGTAAATTCTTGTTTTTTCAACTGAAAGTTAGGAGCAACATTAAAAACTACAACGAACAGAAAATATTTCATGTATGAGTGGGATTGCCCTCTCCCTAACACTTTACTCTTGACAGTAAAGTTCAAGACTTTTTACCGTAATGCTCAAATGCAATGACTCTTGTATTTTAATAAGAAATATTTTAGAAGAAATTTAAGACATTAGCGTAAAAAGAGAGGGTTGAGGGGGGGGGGCGGCCCCCCTCATACCTTGGATAAGTTATGTTTTTTTTAATTCGGCTATTAAATTACAGTTTAAAAAAACTTGTTTTTGTTTATTTGGTAAGAAGAAAAGATCAAAAATATACAAATGACAATATTCGAGATGACAATCACGGTGGTTATCAACAGAATATCAGAGGAAATAACAAGAGGCTGAATCTTTCCTAAAAACGAGAAATATTACAGCTTAGAAATACAAATGCCAATGCAACAAAATAAATAAAAATCATTGAGCTTTTGTTTTTAGAAGTAGAATATATATATATATATTATATATATATAACCTATAGGCTAGGTAATATATTCGTCCCTACACGGTTCATATATTCGTTATATTCGTCCCTGCACGGTTCATATATTCGTTCTAATTAATTATTTAGAAGATAAAAACGTGACTGTAAATGTTGTATCTTTTCAACTATAAGTTTGAGATTTACTCGTAGAAAAAACATGGAAAATATATTCAGCCTGAAAAAAAAAAACACCCCAGTACACCTTTCCATTAGTCCAGTAGAAACAAATGCACAAAATTGTTCTCTAAGAGAAGAGTTACCTATAGACATTTCCAAAGGAGAGGACCTTTTCGCATGACACTTCACTCGTCTCCTCTTCAATCCCTACCACTCGACGAATAAAGCAACGCCTACTCTCCACTCCAAACACTGGCGTGTACCTGGGCTGGAAAATTATGGTTCCGATTTCATATGATGAAATCTAAAGGTGTTTTTACGAGCCAGTGCCCCTTACGAGACTGCACCCAGGGCAGGCAGCCCCCCCCCCCCGTAGATCCTCCCCTGAATAATTATTTAATATCTACTTGCCCCTCCCGCATCAAGACTTCCTGAATGTTACGATTTTGATAAACCTGGAAAACGTAGGGTCTTATGAATTACAACGCTGCTTAACTGTAGATACATTATGAATCCCATAGAAGCTTGTAATGCATTGAGAAATACATCTTTATCAAGTTTTTTACTAACGCACTAATTTTGAAGCTGTGACTGTAGCAAAGATAAACCTCCTTAAAGAAACAGAAGAATGAATTTAAGCAAATGTACCTCTTTCCGCACGCTGATCTTAAGTTTAATATGGCGTTTACTTTCTTTAAAAAACTTCTTTTTCGGAAAATGTCTTTTAATTAATGCTATTAAAGGAATATAAAGTTTTAGCCTGTTTTTCTTATTAAAATATTATAAATTATCTAATCGATATTGACATTCGTCTCTATTTTTACTAACTCCGTTATACGTATTCTTTTTTTATTTAACTTCTATAATTTCACAAAAACTTTGTAATAGCCCAATATGATTATTAATTAATTTTGTTTCTTCAAACGTAACAATTACGATGGGACTTATTAAAATCTGATAAGTTTTCCCTGTAGTCTCTCTTTCTTAATCATGCCTCTTTTAGGTATGTGGTAAGATGGATTTAGAAGAAGACTTGTCAGATTTGAATGAAGCATATGAAATAAGAATGACAAGAGGTTCATCTGTTGACACTGAGAAAGAGAGAAAAAAAATATTTAAACAAAAATATTTAAAAGAATGGGAGAACGCCAAAGAATTTTCTGGTTGGTTAGCAAAGAAATCTAGTGAAGAATCGGCATGGTGCTCGGTATTTGAGAAGCTTTGAAAAGACATTACCTATCAGAAAAACACAAGAAGAACCTCAAAGCTTCAAATTCAGTTCCAAAGCCTATAATTCAGCTCCTGGGGTTTGCGTCAAATGATCCAGTGTAAGATTTCAGCATTTCTTATTGAAAACAATTTACCATTTTTGCTGGTTGACAAATTAGTCCCATTCCTGAAAAATATGCCGCATAAGAATGTTACTAATAAAGTAAGATTGGATAAGCAGAAAGTGATGAACATAGTCTGGCAGGGCCTGTCAGTGTATTACAAGGACATCCTGGTGGAGTCTCTGAAAAGAACCCTTTTTCAATCATAATTGACGAGACGACTGATGTTGCAACTGCTAAACAGTTGGCCATCTGTGTTTATTTTTCAAACGAGAATTTGGAAACAGAGGTGGATTTAACTGACCTTATGGAATGCCCCAACAGAACATCGGAAATACTGTTCTCAAAACTGAGGTATATTTGCAGGTCCTTGAAAAAGATGAAGCTCCACTGACAAATTGGATTGGTTTCTGTAGTGACACTGCAAGCGTTATGATGAGGGCCCACCCCTCTGTTTCTTCACTTATAAGGGAAAACTACCCGAGGGTTACTGTCGTGAAGTGTAGTTGCAACCAGATCCATTTTGTGGCATCTTATGCTTGTATAAAGCTTCCAAAAGCTTTGGAACATCTATGCAGGACGATTTATAATCATTTTGCAAACAGTTCAAAACGAGTCAGCACTTTTTGAGAGTTCCAGGACTTTTGCAACATGGACCAGCTGTAAATTCTTGCACCTGGACAAACAAGATGGCTCTCATTTCATGTGTGTGTAAGACGGATTCTTCAGCTTTGGGAAACCTTGAAGCTTTATTTCAGAATTTGGAATTTGAGGACCCCACGTATGGAAATGAGCTTGTGTTTAATGCATTACAGAATCTCCTTGTCAAAACCATGATGATGTTTATTGAGTACATCCTTTGACTATTAACAGAGTTTAACACAATGCCCCAAGTAGATGCCTCACTGTTTCATGTTTTGTAAGAAGAGACAGCGAAACTTGTAAAGACTTTGTCACGAAATTTCATGACCGCCAAGTATGTTCAAGAAAACGGAATTACAGTTGATCCTGGAAATAGTTTGCAGTACCTTCCTGTAGAAAATATTTACTCGGCTTAGATGTGGCAAAAGGAATTGCCAAGTTGACCAGTGATGCGAATACTTTTGATCAGCCTGACGACCAAAAGGAGAAGCTAAAAGCAGAGACTGAAAAAAATTATTTGTCAGCTCGCGAGTTTTACAAAGAGGCTATCGTTCAGACACAGAAAAGATTCAGTTTTGACGATGATATCTATGAGGTGGTTAGTTTTATTTGAACCCGAAAACGCTAAGTCACTAAACCCACCCACCCTTGGCCAATATTTAAGACGCTACTTGCACTAAACCCACCCACCCTTGGCCAATATTTAAGACGCTACTCGTTGCCAGAGTGGTCAGAAGTGCCATTGACAGAGTGGCGGGAACATCTCGATAGTGTCAAAGATGAGGAAACAGTGACTGTAACAGCCGTGGATTATTGGAAATCGGCTTTGAGTGCGAGGGACCACCGTGGAAACAAACGGTTCCCAAACTTAGCGAAGTTTGTACAATACTTGTTCTCCTTGCCATTTTCGAACGTAGCTTCAGAAAGACTGTTCAGCTTACTCAAGGAAGTAAGGACATACAGAAGGAATCGTTTGGCAACGGTAATTCTGGCTTCCACGATTCAGACGAAACTTGGAATGAAACGATCCAGAGTTATAGCAGACACACTAACGGTTGACCAGCCCCTCAGAAAGAGGCTAAAAGAAATAGTAGCGTCTGCCAGCACAGCTGAGTTACTGCATGATCAGAGTGGACTGCTCTTATAAAAACCCATGCGATAGAAACAGATTATGAATGTTATGCAGTATATGTATTTGAAAGTTTTGCTAGTTTTTATACTTTTTTTTCAGTTATATGAATATTAATGAGCTGCGACTTTACGTTTTCTCTTTATCATTTGTGAATAACTGTTTGGGGATGGTGGTAAAAAAAAGTTTATCCGCTTAACTCGGACTCATTGGTTAAGGGCCTGGTGTCCGTAATTTGTCAAGATTTTCTGTCCCAATCCTGAACTTAGCGGGCTGTCGTGTGGAGCCTGAAAGGGTGAGAAAAAGTAGGGGTCGAAGTAGAAAAATGTCTTAATTAAACAGCTTTAGAGTCTGAATTAAATATGACCGTACTTAGTTTCAAAATTATTTCAAGCTTCTAGCTGCTTCCCTTTGTCATGTTTGGCAAATTTAATGGATGAGATCCCCTTTTTCTTTCCGGAATCGTAGCTGGCTCCAGTAGAGCTGCGCTCTGAAGTTTTAGAATATGGTATTTTATTCTCAAATCGCTCGAACAGTTCCAAAAACTTAATACAAAATAAAAAAAACATTCTTACTGAAAATTCTACCAAATCCTGAGAGCCATCTCCCAAAAATCATCAAGGTTTTACAGATTGTTTGAAAAGAAAAGTGGTAACACTGACAATTTGGCTTAAAAACACTTTTTTTACATCCAGTGGATATATTTCAAAACCAAAAATTTTCCAAACCTGTCTTTTGATACAGATTTCAGAAGGGCCTAATTTATACTAATTTACGACATTAAACATCACTATCTGAGTTGGAAGCCATGTCAGCACTCACATTTGCAGATTTTCTGTACCTTTTTCCAGCATTTCGCCAGTTGGCGAAATGCCTTTTTCATCAATGCCTACCCATCAATCGAAAGCATTATAGTACAACTTTTGTTAAAAAATTTTTGCAAAATTTTGTCAAACATATAAATAGAAAGCTAAAATTTGAATCCTTATAGAGAGAAACGGAAAAGAGCTAAAATTATCTTTTCTTAACCAATGAAAAAGAATATGTGAAATAAAAACTGTCGGAAATTGTTATTATATAAATGACAGAAATTTTTATTAAATAAATAGCATTATTTAGCAAGTGATGTAACTAAGCATGTAATCCTTTTTTATTTGGATTGTCCCATCATTGCTTATATTCAACAAATTTCGTAGGATAGTGTTAAACCATGAAAAACAGTAAGCAAAACTAATTTCCTAAATGTTGCAACTCCTTTGGTACATAAAACTTTAAAATCAACAAGTTTAATGTAGCTTACTAATTACCATAGAATGCAAAACAAAATTCAACGCCTCCTAGTGCAGTCAGTTATGCGTAAAGGTGAAATCAATGCCAGAGAAATCGTTTGGAGGCTTGAATAATTTTTTAATTTTATATTTTCACAACAAATATAAAATCCTTGAAAATAAAATTTACTGCTGATGTCACAAATCGATGCAATCTTATTTTTTATGAAAATGTTTTTTCTACGTTAAGATGTTCGTGGCTTTGCCAACCTGTACCGTTAAAGAAATTTTTAATATAAAAATTTAAAATTAAAATTATAAGTTAATACAGAACTTCAGGGTATTTTTTGCGGGGATTTTAAACAAAACAAGAGACACTTCATGCTTTCAGTTTTGTCAAAAGGGCGATACCTCAGGAACGGCTAAGGGTACTACGTTGAAATTGTCAGGACATGTTCAATGAGAAATTGAGCTAAATCAAAATACACCATTTTCAAATTATTTAATTTTCTTTTGCGTTTTTTTTTTTTTTTATCTTTGTCTGATTTTGGCTTTTGAATGACAATTTTTTCCAAGTCTTGATTGGCAAATTTTCCGTTTACCATTAAAATTTTGAGATAAACTTTGATATTATGGGAAATGTTTATACTGTGTATAAAAATCTAAAGACAAACTGATAAGTTAATTGAATGTCATTTGTGTAATGCAACCCAAATTAAATTTGTGACAAACTTTCTTACTTGTATTCTTATATAGTCTTTGACAACCCTTGTTTAATTATCGCTTCTCGGCCTTTTGGCTAAAATCAAAGTGTAGTATCTGTTCTTATCAGCTTAATATCTGATACGGTCCCTACATGGGGCCCAGAATATTAAACTGATTTTTGGAAACCAGAGGGATGTCGGGGCTTGCTCCGCTCCCTTCACGCGTTGGCCCGGTTTTGCAGTACTTCCGGGATCGGCGCACCCCTTTCGAGAGGAAACCAAAATCAATGACTTATATTGCGTTTCTCAAATTTTTATAGAAACCACACCTGTAGTTTCCCAGCCCTTGAATATATTGAAAATATTTTTTTTTCATCTGAAAAAAAGAAAAAATGTATATAATTTACCAAATTTAATGGTGAAAAAGCCAATGACCACTCGCCATAATTAAATTAAAATTCCCACCCTGGATTGAAGTCCCCATGCATCTTTTTCGAAAATAGAATGCAACTATTAAATGCTGAAATTTAAATTGAACCAAGATTCGAACAGAATTGCCACTGGGTTCTCAGAAGTAAGTTTCGACTTTTCAGTCATATTGATAACAGAGTGAGAAACCCCTGATTTTTCTTTTCTCAAAAAGATAAAGTTGCATTTAAAGGATTAAGACGTTTGCATATGATAATGAAATGGGGCATTGCTATTTTCAAAAACAATTTAGAGACTTGATTCATGAATGTGAAAAAGTTTTGTAAACCTGCATCTGGCTAATAAATTGGAGCTTCTGAGTGACATTCAAAGCAACGGGATTTATGTCGAAAGATATATTTTAAATGTTAAATTTTAACGAAACATACTTACCTAATTGAAAAACTGCCTTGATCATGAAGGAGTTGCTCCTAGGGTGAGGTCTTTCCATTGCACTTCGGATTGGCTGACCCCTGTGGCTACCCCAAATGGGGGTAACTCAACAGCGTAATATTTTGTAAACCTGTAATGTTTGTAAACCTTTTGCTGCGTTCATGCGGGCCCCTGTCCACACTCTGATAAGTTCTGTCCTTTGGTCTTCTTTTGTATGTCACTGACACATATTTATTAATTGTAAGCAGAAAGCATACAATGATAGATTCCTGATGCATTTTGTTTTTGAAAATACTCTGTAATTATTAAATACTAATTTTTAAATTGAACTAGGAATCGAATCAAACTGCTGAAATTTAGATTAAGTCACAAAGGCTAGTCTTAAAAAGTGAAATACCCTTGGTCCCCACGCATTTCATCAAGTCAATTGCGTTGGCAACATATCAAACTACAAATTCCTTCACTACCGCCAAGGTTCTTGGATTATTTAAATAAGGGGGCATTTGGCTACAGCCATTGATCCACCACTCAGTTACATTGCAATTATTTTTGAGCCTGATTACTGAATATTTATGTTATTTTCTGCGGATGTAGGTTTTGTACCATGTCATAAAAGTTGCCCATGAGTTACTGCTCATTGAATGTGTTTTCTCATCATGTGATTTTTTTTTGCCCGTGTTTACTTGATTGAACATTGAATTCCTTATAGCTTTCGAACCTTGTTAAAAAAACGATAAGGATTTACTAGGATTTATTGTTATATACTCAAGTCAACTCTAGCAATTTTCATAGCTGTGGCCTCTCCTCATATCGAGTTAATCTTTCGTCTTTTACTAAAGATTACCGTGGGGAGGGGCACTTGATGAGTCATAACAAATTTTTGAATGCCGAAAGGAAGACTAGCCAATGCTCTTGTAGTATGTTCTAATGTTCCAAGATTACTTATCTGACAAGCCCAATTACTTAACCTTAGCGTTTGACGAGACGTAAATGACATGAGAGGTCAGTAGGATTACTACCTGAGGAAACGGTTCTGATTAGTGGTCAGACAAGTAACCCTGGAAAATGCAGGATAATTGAAGTCATATCATGAAAAAAAATTCAATCTTTACAAAAATGAAAAACAAATTGTGAAATATTGGGTAGATAGCAAAAAGGGACAGTAATTGTGAAATGTGGCACACCTTCCAGGGGTTTCTAAATAAACTATGTTTATAGTAAAGTAGACATGATTAGTGTTGTTATTCGCCTAGTTGCATACAGCTTTTCAGTTGACAAGTTACCGGCTAAGTATTTGCTGTTATCTTTTGCAGATTACATACGGTGAAGCTAATTTTAAGCGGGTAGGGAATGCTCGAAGGCACTCTTGGCTTGGTGCAATAACGAGCCAAGTCCTAGATGCTCTTGAGTCCCCATTCTCTTAGGGCCCTCATTCCTCCTTCGTCTAGGAACAGTATTTCCATTCCATAAAGAAATAAAAAAGAGTAAAAATGGGTTTTTTAAAGGCCAAATGAAAATACTGAAAAAACACAACAAAGCGAAACGGAAAAATATAATCAATGCGAGTGGCCAAAGAACAAACCAAAAAATAAAACGCAGAGAGTCAATGTGAATTATGTGAATGTGAAACAAAGCGAAACGAAAAAATATAACCAATGCGAGTGGCCAAAGAACAAACCAAAAAATAAAACGCGGAAAGTCAATGTGGAAAGTGAATTATTCGCTAGTATCCGTCGATGGCGGTTCAATTTTCAGTTTCTTTGCAAATCACGGATATTGGTGAATGACTCACATTTATTGTTGTTAGGTATTTGGTTTCAATTCTTACAATTTTTTGGCTTTTATCGATTTTTGTTAATCTTTTAATTTTTGTTTTTTTTTCTTTGGTTTTTTTTCACATTCACATCGACTTTCCGCGTTTTATTTGTTGGTTTGTTCTTCGGCACTTGCATTCATTATATTTTTTCGTATCACGCTGAAGAAGAGAGGCGTTTGTCCCCTCGAAATATTCGCTTTGTTGTGTTTTTTGAGTATTTTCATTTGGCCTTTAAAGACCCCATTTTTGCTCGTTTTTCTTTCTTTACGTTATGTCAGGCCAATGTGGTTTAAAAAATTATCCTCTTTCCATTCCAGTTTAGGAGGTTCCTCTAAAATGAGGAGTTTTGAGATCTTATAGGGGCAAATCCTTTCATTTGGGGATTCCATGGGTTTCTAGCCTAATAATATCAAAGATTTTAGTCTCTTTGGTTCCTTATATTGTTTCTAGACACAATACTCTGTCTGGCGGGAGAACACGATTCAAAAGACAAGGGTCTGTGTGAAGGGAAAAGACAATCAAGAGGCAATTCTCCATGGGAAGGGAGAATGAGAATCAAGAGAAAACAGTCTGTGAGGAAGGAGGTGCCTGGAGCCAAATGCAAATAACACAAAAACCCTGTGATTTACCATCTCAAAGTTGTATCTTCGTTGATACATTCGGGGAGTCTGAAGTATGGCATTCTGACAGCTTAAACTGTTGATTCCTTGGTCCATATATTAGAATCTTTCAATGAAGAATGAATTAATTTAGTTGATGATTAAAGTGCATTCTGTAAGATATTTTGGTACAAGGAATTGGTGTGGTCAGGGCTGGCCCTTGTTTCTATAGTAGGCCTTGCTGCAGAACCGTCCTAAATTTTACCGAAATTTATTTTTCTCCAGAGGGAGTAGACTTTTTGAGGGACCCATGGGCCTGTACGAGATTGGAAGGAAACAATTCTTGTGTTTATTTCTTAAGCCCTTAGATGGTGTAAAAGCAAGCCAAGTTCAAGCTACATTTAGTCCTCTTTTGTTTCGTCTTAGAAATTAACTATTGCTGGATTTGTTATCCTTACAGCATAGCCGCGTAATTGGTACTGGTACATTATGCGGGCACCGCGAAGAAGTCAAGTTTGGTTAATGCTAATGAAATAAAATAAAATAGGATGAATATATAATAGTTTAGAAAAATTTTATGCTATATATTTGCACATTAGGGAGGCTGAGGGGTAAAGCATAGCATATATTAAATACTTAACCTAACCTAGGTACCTTTCTCCCTCCTAAACCTCAAAGAACAATCGTTTAAATACTGAGAAACCACGCTTTTCCATCAATTTATCTAGTAAATGTCTGCTAATGAAATAGCAGTTTGACGGGTTTCATGACTGGTTTCTTTGATAAAGTATATAGCGATGCCTGCATAATGTACCAGTACCCCGTAATTTATTTAGTCTAAAAAGTAAAGGGCAAAGCATTGCTCAAGAAATCTGAACAAAACTAGCACAAGTCCATACAGAATATTACTCCATAAGACATTGATCTTCTGCACTTGAAAAATCAAAAGATACTACCAACCATCTTGAAATGCAACTTCCCTCGTACTACTTTGTTTCTACTAGGTCTTTCTAGCTCGAGTCCATCTTATAGGACTTTTGTTTCATTTTCTATTGCTTTTCTACGGTTCAAAGCTTAGGGTTCTTTAATAAGTTTATACTCAAATTCTACTATAAAACTGGAATTATATTTAAAGGCTATCTATTCTTCAATACAGTGTTCTGGCTACAGTAGTGTTATAACAATCTCTTCGACGAGGGTGGTAGCAAATCACTGTATAAATGATAGAGAGCGGGCAGATGGGGCCCCTGTTGCTATAATGATAAGTAGCGCAAAGTCCCCCCATGTAGCTATAATATCTACAGGAGGGCAGGTAGCCAATGTAGCTATAATACCTACAGGAGGGCAGGTAGCCAATGTAACTATAACAGTTTCAGGAGGGTAGATATCCAATGTAGCTATAACAGTTTCAGGAGGGCAGGTAGCCAATGTAGCTATAACATTTTCAGGAGGGCAGGTAGCCAATGTAGCTATAACAGTTACAACGGGGCAGTCCCCCGCCATACAAGCAGACAGTACCGTGTCAATTAAAGGTATCAGACAGATAGAAATCACCATGCCTTAAAAAGTCATATCTTTGGTTATTTGTTTTATGTTGTAATCAGAATCACCATACCATGAAAATTCGTGCTACAATGCATTTGGTATTAAATTTCATGTTTTCTGTTAAAAGCCATGGCTGTTTTCATGGTATGGTGATTCTTTTTCTGGTACGAAGTTATGAAATTCTGTCTGTTAAGCAATTTTTAGGCGTGGTTGTTTTATGTTTAACCTTGAACACGGGTATAAAAACTCTGACGATGAGTTATTCGAACTCTTATGGATGTTTTAATGTTGGACATGATTCTTCATTATGGTATGATTATAGGCGTTGACAGAAACGAAAATGGTAAACCATCTGAGGGAATGCTAACTCCTATTCAGAGATACATATTTTTTTTTATTTGGGCGATTCTCAACTGTGTTCGGTATAATACACAACTACCATTTGAACAGTGTTTTAAGGTCCCCTACTCCAACCCCAAGGACCCCCTCCCCCAAACTTTTTGCCCCTCCCCCCAACTCCTGACCGTAACCCCCCCCCCCTCCACAACCCCCTGCTAACCCCTCCTCCAACCCCCATCCCTCCGACCACCCCCACTTTTTTTAACATGATATATTTTTTAACTTTTTTTACATACATTGATATCTTTGAAATAAGAAATAAAATGGAATGTGTATGCTGGTCATTATTTATTTTTTTTGATCAAGTAGAACAGAATATTTTTGTGCGCTAGTTTGCTAGCAGTTTCATGAGGAGAAAAATCAGTTTAAATGTTTCACGAAGAGAAAAAACCAAAATGAACTTTGAAACATCTTCAGAATGTAACTGTGACAAGGTAAACCACGACAAAACACTACTGAAATATTCCAACTCTTACATTTCAACGAAAAAAAAAAAATCCAAAATGAACTTTGAAAAATCTTCAGAATGTAACAGTGACAAGGTAATCCACAACAAAACACTACTGAAATATTCCAAATCTTACATTTCAACGAAAAAAATACAAAATGAACTTTGAAACATCTTCAGAATGTAACAGTGATAAGGTAAACCACGACGAAACACTACTGAAATATTCCAACTCTTACATTTCAACGAAAAAAATCCAAATTGAACTCTGAAACATCAAGAGAATAAAACAGTGACAAGGTAAACCATGAAAAAACACTACTGAAAGATTCCAACTCTTATATTTCAATGAAAAAAAAATCCAAAATGAACTTTGAAACATCAAGAGAGTTTAACAGTGACAAGGTAAACCATGACAGAACACTACTGAAATATTCCAACTCTTACATTTCAACGAAAAAAATACAAAATGAATTTTGAAAAATTTTCAGAATGTAACAGTGACAAGGTAATCCACGACAAAACACTACTGAAATATTCCAACTCTTACAATTCAACGAAAAAAATACAAAATGAACTTTGAAACATCTTCAGAATGTAACAGTGATAAGGTAAACCACGACGAAACACTACTGAAATATACCAACTCTTACATTTCAACGAAAAAAAAAAATCCAAAATGAACTTTGAAACATCAAGAGAATGTAACAGTGACATGGTAAACCACGACAAAACACTACTGAAATAATCCAACTCTTACACTTCAAAAAAAAAAAAAAAATCAAAAATGAACTTTGAAACATCAAGAGAATGTAACAGTGATAAGGTAAACCACGACAAAACACTACTGAAATATTCCAACTCTTACATTTCAACAAAAAAAAAAAAAATCTAAAATGAACTTTGAAACATCTTCAGAATGTCACACACAATGTGTGTGTTTGTATGTTTGTGTTTGTGTGTGTTTGTGTGTGTGTGTTTGTGTGTGTGTTTGTGTGTGTGTGTGTGTGTGTTTGTGTTTGTGTGTTTGTGTGTGTATGTGTCTGTGTGTTTGTGTGTGTGTGTTTGTGTGTGTGTTTGTGTGTGTGTGTGTGTGTGTGTGTGTGTGTGTGTGTGTGTGTGTGTGTGTGTGTGTGTTTGTGTGTGTATGTGTTTGTGTGTTTGTGTGTGTGTGTTTGTGAGTGTGTGTGTTTGTGTTTGTGTGTGTGTTTTTGTGAGTGTGTGTTTGTGTGTGTGTGTTTGTGAGTGTGTTTGTGTGTGTGTGTGTATGTGTTTGTGTGTGTGTGTTTGTGTGTGCGTGTTTGTGTTTGTGTGGTTTTGTGTGTGTGTGTTTGTGTGTTTCTGTGTGTGTGTTTGTGTATGTGTGTGTGTGTTTGTGTTTGTGTGTGTGTGTTTGTGTGTGTGTGTTTGTGTGTGTGTGTTTGTGAGTGTGTTTGTGTGTGTGTGTTTGTGTTTGTGTGTGTGTTTGTGTGTGTGTTTGTGTGTGTTTGTGTGTGTGTGTGTGTGTGTGTGTGTGTTTGTGTGTGCGTGTTTGTGTTTGTGTGTTTGTGTGTGTTTTTGTGTGTGTGTGTTTGTGTGTTTGTGTTTGTGTGTGTGTTTGTGTGTGTTTGTTTGTGTGTGTTTGTTTGTGTGTGTGTGTTTGTGTGTGACATTATGAAGATGTTTCAAAGTTCATTTTAGTTTTTTTTTCGTAGAAATGTAAGAGTTGGAATATTTCAGTAGTGTTTTGTCGTGGTTTACCTTGTCACTGTTACATTATCTTAATGTTTCAAAGTTCATTTTTGATTTTTTTTTTTTGTTGAAGTGTAAGAGTAGGATTATTTCAGTAGTGTTTGGTCGTTGTTTACCATGTCACTTTTACATCCTCTTGATGTTTCAAAGTTCATTTTGGATTTTTTTTTTTCGTTGAAATGTAAGAGTTGGAATTTTTCAGTAGTGTTTTGTCGTGGTTTACCTTGTCACTGTTACATTCTGAAGATGTTTCCAAGTTCATTTTGGACTTTTTTTTTGTTGAAATGTAAGAGTTGGAATATTTCAGTAGTGTTTTGTCATGGTTTACCATGTCACTGTTACATTCTGAAGATGTTTCAAAATTCATTTTGGATTTTTTTCGTTGAAATGCAAGAGTTGGAATATTTCAATAGTGTTTTGTCGTGGTTTACCTTGTCTCTGTTTCATTCTTAAGATGTTTCAAAGTTCATTTTGGATGTTTTTCGTTGAAATGTAAGAGTTGGAATATTTCAGTAGTGTTCTGTCCCGGTTTACCTTGTCACTGTTAAACTCTCTTGATGTTTCAAAGTTCATTTTGGATTTTTTTTTTTCGCTGAAATGTAAGAGTTGGTATATTTCAGTAGTGTTTCGTCGTGGTTTACCTTATCACTGTTATATTCTGAAGATGTTTCAAAGTTCATTTTGTATTTTTTTTGTTGAAATGTAAGAGTTGGAATATTTCAGTAGTGTTTTGTCGTGGATTACCTTGTCACAGTTACATTCTGAAAATGTTTCAAAGTTCATTTTGGATTTTTTTCGTTGAAATGTAAGAGTTGGAATATTTCAGTAGTGTTCTGTCATGGTTTACCTTGTCACAGTTAAACTCTCTTGATGTTTCAAAGTTCATTTTGGATTTTGTTTCATTGAAATATAAGAGTTGGAATCTTTCAGTAGTGTTTTGTCATGGTTTACCTTATCCCTGTTACATTCTGAAGATGTTTCAAAGTTCATTTTGTATTTTTTTCGTTGAAATGTAAGATTTGGAATATTTCAGTAGTGTTTTGTCGTGGATTACCTTGCCACTGTTACATTCTGAAGATGTTTCAAAGTTCATTTTGGATTTCTTTCGTTGTAATGTAGAGTTGATATTTCAGTAGTGTTTTGTCGTGGTTTACCTTGTCACAGTTACATTCTGAAGGTGTTTCAAAGTTCATTTTGGTTTTTTCTCTTCGTGAAACATTTAAACTGATTTTTCTCCCGATGAAACTGCTAGCAAACTAGCGCACAAAAATTATTCTGTTCTACTTGATCAAATAACTTACGTAAACGAACTTCTATATTCATAAATTTTTAACACGTATATTAGGGGGTTCGCCCCCTAGTCAATACCCTGCTTTTAAACTATAGTTCGAATTTTTTTTCCAGTTCTTTAAAAATGACCTCTTAATCACAATCAGTTGATCAGTTGAAAAACTTGTTTTTTTTTTATTTAATTCCTGATCTTTTTCTTTAATAATGCTGGGAAATCCGGCGCCCCTTCATAGCAATGTCCTTCCCCCATGAAAACTTCCTTCATGGAAAGATCCTTCCATATAGCCCCCGACCCTCTCCTTCCCCCACCTACCAGAAAAAATCTCCTCTGAAAAAGTCTGTATACTTCCCAATAACCAATACTATATGTTAACATTGAGTAAAGTTCATAACTTTCAGCCCTCTCCCTGGGGACTTTGGGGGATCAAGTCATCCTAAAAGACATTTTTATCATATTTTCGACCATGCTGAACCAAATGGCTATCTCAAAATTTTGATCGGGTGACTTTGGGAAAAAAATGAGCGTGGGAGGGGGCCTAGTTGCCCTCCATTTTTTTGGTCACTTAAAAAGGGCACTAGAACTTTTAATTTCCGTTCCAATGAGCCCTCCCACGATATTCTAGGACCACTGGGTCGATACGATCACCCCTGGGAAAAAAAAAAAAAAACAAACAAACAAACAAACAAACAAACAATAAACACGCATCCGTGATCTTTCTTCTGGCAAAAAATGCAAAAATCCACATTTTTGTAGATAGGAGCTTGAAACCTCTACATTAGGGTTCTCTGATACGCTGAATATGATGGTGTGATTTTCATTAAGGTTCTATCATTTTTAGGGGGTCTTTCCCCCTTTTTTTGAAAATCAGCCAAATTTTCTCAGGCGCGTAACTTTTGATGGGTAGCTCTAAACTTGATGAAAGTTATATATTTGAAATCAGCATTGAAATCTGATTCTTTTGATATATCTATTGGTATCAAAAACCCGTTTTCTAGAGTTTCGGTTACCATTGAGCCCCCACAACCACAATGAATATGACCAGCATACACATTCCATTTTATTTCTTATTTAAGAGATATCAATGTATGTAAAAAAAAAGTTGAAAAAATATATCTTGTTAAAAAAAAATATAGAATTTCGCTTTGGAGGATCGGGAAGGGGGGGGGTATAAAATGGTTAAAAAACGCATCGAAATTTTTTTTAATGTATTGCGTTGCGTTTTAACGTATCAGATAAAAATATTGGGGGGGGGCACTGGATATTACCTAGCCTCTATAATTTTCGTGAATTGACACCATTGATCGTCACCAGTGGTTTTGTTGGGGAAGAGAGGACATTCTTCTTGTAATATTTGCTCGGCTCATTTTGAATCCAGTTTGAAGTGTCTATGTTTAGAGCAAATTTAATAATATCGCAACATAACTTGCATTATTGTCAAGTAGGATATATCAACGTAAATGGCTTTTACGTTGGAAATTGAACTAAATCAAAATACACTATTTGCATCCAATGTTGTCAAAAGGGTGTATATGTGATGTTTACGGAAAAGTTAAGGAAGTTAAGTTGAAACTTTCAGGGTATGTGGGGGGTAATAGTTGCGTCACATTTGTCTATACTCAAGGTTGTAACATGATAGGGGCTGGAATCCCTTCAACCCTATAGAAACCAAAAGATTATGCAGATTTTCAACTTATTTATATTTGAATATTTCTCCCCCTACCCATCAATCGAAAGCATTATAGTACAACTTTTGTTAAAAAATTGTTGCAAAATTTTGTCAAACATATAAATAGAAAGCTAAAATTTGAATCCTTATAGAGAATAATTGAATCCTCTTATCCACTTTTCCCCAAATGCAACAGATAGAAATTTTGAGATAGCCATTTTGTTAAACTCCAAAGATCATATTACAAGGACTTCAGGGTTGACACAACCCCCCATAGCCTAGGGATAAGGGCTTTAAGTTATGTAAGGGCTGGAAAAATATAGTTCTAGCTTCCTTTTAAGAGTCAAACATGATGGAGAAAAATTAGCCCCCCCCCCTTCCTGACACCCTCTTCCCAAACCACATTTAATTGAAATCGAAATATAGCCATTTTGTTACCAATAGTCCAAAATCATGTAACAAAGCCTTTAGAATGGACGCAAATACCCCAATGCCCTTGGGCAAGGAATTTAAGTTATACCCCGGGGCATATGAGGTTTTTATGGGGCGGGTGGTCGCGTAAACTTTGGATCGCATGAAGCGCATTTGATCGGAAGTCGGAAGTTTGTGTGCCCTTGTTAAGAGTCAAAGTTGAATGGAGGCCAATCAGTTACCCCCCCCCCCAAACCTGTCATTACTCAAAACACATCCGATCGAAATTTTAAGAAGGCTGTTTTGTTCAGCATTGTTGAAAGGTCCAGTAAATATTTCTTTGGGGATTTCAACCTCCCCACATTCCTCAGAACAAGGGATGTAAGTTAGACAATTTACCCATTGTTTACACCTAGTATATATTATTGAGAAAGGTATGCATGTTTGAACTTTTCTTTCCAGGAAGACGAAGGGCGTTCAGGTGAGTCTTTTAGAAAATTAAATAAAAAAAACAAGTTTTTTTTTAACTGAAAGTAAGGAGCAAAATTAAAACTTAAAACGAACAGAAATTATTCCGTATATGAAAGGGGCTGTTCCCTCCTCAACGTCTCGCTCTTTACGCTAATTTTTTTTATTGTTTTAAAAAAAAGAGTTGTGAGAAAGAGTAAAACTATAGCGTTAAGAGCGAAAAGGTGACAATGTAGCGTAAAGGCGCGTGACTAAACTTGATGAAACATATATATATATATATATATATTTGAAATCAGCATTAAAATCTGATTTTTTTATGTATCTATTGGTATCAAAATTCCGTTTTTTAGAGTTTCGGTTACTACTGAGCCGGGTCGCTCCTTACTTACAGTTCGTTACCACGAACTCTTTGATTTTGAGGGGAGTGTTGAATTAAATCAAAACACGGCATGTGTATACGGATTGCCAAAAGAGTGTAATGTCAGAACATTTGTCCAGCCTAACCTCCAAGGGTCAGAATAGCTTCCACCTAAAGTTACTTTACTAAAGTAACACAGGAATTACTGAGTATTTTAATTTAGAAAATTCAGCAAATGATAGGGAGATGATCAAAAAGGCAATATTTGCATGCTACCAATACTACTAAAACTACCACCGCTACTACCGCCAAAATTCCTCTTCAAGTTTTTTAGTTTTGCTGCTAAGAAAATGGGACTTTTTGATACTAAATCGATCATTGTTTTCAATATTTTAATTTTGACAACTTTAGAAATTTTAAAACGGACAACTTCAGAATATTGCCTTAATTACCTCATGCTGGAAATTTTTAAATTTTTTGCCAAACAGAGAATCCTGAAGAAAAAAACGCTGCGTTTTCTTCATTGCTATTTTTTTTTTCTAGCCAGAATCCATACTTAAGCCGTGGGTTTTAGTAAATACATGGTTAATGCCAAATTCAATGCGTAAACGAATTTTTTCAACCTCGTGACCTATCTAGATCGTTTATTGAGGGGAAAAAAATATCTCAAGTTGCCAATTTTCAACAATAAAAAATATGGCAGCGTTTTCAAGTAAAACTTATATATAAATAAATGCATCTGGCGCTATCAAATTATCCTTTTGGATGGTTCATACTAGCTGAAAATAGCATATCAATGGTTTCAAATAATTCTGAAACGTTTCAAATTACTCTGACATCCTTTTATGTTTTACTTAAATATTTAATCATCAGCTGTTCTCCTATTTGCATCAGCTTATCAAAAAAGAGGCATTCGGAAACACTTCAAATGCCTAAAATTTAAAGCATGAAATTGAAAACTTCACTCTTAATTTATGGGTTTTGAGTTATATTTTAAAATTGTTAATAGAGAAATATTTTTCAAAATACAATTAATTTAGATATAACTATTAAATCATTTTCTTAAAGAAACATTGGAATTAATTTGAATAAACCCTTTGTAAAACTTCTTTGAACAAGAACAAAATATATATACAGTTAATGTTGTAAAAAATAAGAAAATATTATTGACATCTTATAATTTTTGAAATGCTGAACTGATTGAAGATCGATACCCTGATCTTCATCAATCAGCGTACACTAGGGTGTAATCCCATGAATTTATTCGCATTTTTGCTAGATGTAGTTTTATCAGGGTTGCCACCCTGACCTGGAAGAATTTACTAAATCGGAGAGGAAAAATTTACTAGATCGCATCTGTTTTTACTAAATGCTCAATAAAAATTTTCAAACTGAGGAGATTCACCTAATCACCTTGGGTGGTTGGCTTTTGTTTTGATTCCAATAGATCCCAATCATCACAAATCCAAGTGTCATTATAGCTTCATTTTTAGTTGGTAAGATTTCATACACAGAAAGCTGATTTTGTCGACCTTTAGACGCCGGAAGTGAAGTGTTTGTTTATGAAAATAGGTGACAGTATGTCTGTCTCTGAGACAGACAAGCAAAATTGTAAATTGTAAAACAGACAAGCAAAAATTATCATATGTTTACGATAATTTTTTTCCCTGAATTCAAGGACAATAAAAAAAAAAGTTTTGTTTACTATAAATCATGACTTTTTACTAGTTTTTACTTGATTTCGGGAAATTTACTAGATCCTCTAAATTTCCTAGATTTTTTTTTTATTAGATCTAGTAAAATCCTACTGACGGTGGCAACCCTGACCGAGCCAACGCGTGAAGGGAGCGGAGCAAGCCCCGACATCCCTCCAGTTTCCAAAAATCAGTTTAATACAGGGTTGCCACCTCAACAAAACAACTGGTACTACCCAGATTAGCTCAAAAGTACTACCACGACAGAAAAGTACTCTTTGCCTAAAAATTTGCCGCGTGTTGCGCTTCGCGCAACACGCGGCATTTTAGCACCGTAGTTTCTCTTTGGCTTATCATATAAGCCAGAGTAATTTTTATTTTTTATTTCTGTATAGCTAGTCGAACACTGACTTTCGATATGGCAAAAAAGGGCCACTGATATGGGAAGCAACTACAAGCAAAATCATCGAAGTTATCTCTGGATGTTCACTATGAACGGTCCGTAATTGCCTAGTAGGGTAATAGGGCGTCCAGACTATCCGTTTTCTGGGAAAATAGGACAGAAAACTGGAAGCAGGAAAAGTAGTCAAGATGTGCAATTTTTTGAAACAAATCTGTACAAGTTTATCAGTTATCCGTTATCCTGAAAGAAAAAAAGAAAGAAAAAAAACCAAAAAAAATCATCAGTTAGACAATTAACCTTTTTTCTGTTTAAGAGCTACTACATTTAAAAGCTACTTTTATTTATCACTTATTGTGATAAATACTACCATTTTCCGTCCCATTTTGCCTAAATGGGACTAAACGGGGGCAACGCGCTAAAGGCGTCACCCTAAAAGTTCAGTAAGAGAATTTTATTTACAGACCTTTACAGTAATAAACTATTATTTAAGCTCACGCTTCCACTTCCTCGCACTCCTGACCAGCTCTGTTGGAATATCCCAAATCTCTGGATTCGGTACTTCCCTCCTGACATGCATAATATCGGATATTGTTTCTGGCAGTAGTCTGTTCCGGAGGGGGGTCCGAACTAGCTTTAACAGCGAAAACTGACGTTCGGCGGAAGCGCTGCTATGAGGCAACGACATAATACCCTTTATGAATATAGGTAGGTGAACAAAAGCAGAGTCCCCAGCACCATCCTTGAGGGCGGACACTGAATTCCAAAATTCCAAAACTGACACTTTCCCTTCCCCTAGCTCTTTCTTCAAGAATGGTAGTCACCTCCACTCTCTGTTTAGGGCTTCGACTTCCAGCGAAACATTGAAACAGTCCTTGAATATGCGGAAAAGAGGGATTATAGAAGGAACTGATCCGGATAAAGCAGTTTCTGGAGATAACCAGTCTAGCATTCGAAGCAAGGGGTCCTCACTGTTTACTCTTCGCTTTATTTCAGAGCACAGCTTGATATAAAACGCAAGGCAATTTTTCTTTGTTGCAGCTAGCTGTCTGTCTTGAAGTTTCCGAATTTCAATCTGATCAATTGCAAAGAGCTCAAATTCGGCTCCAAAATGCATATCCGTCTCCATAGCTTTGAAGTTTCTTGGGTTTGAAAAATCTATTTCGAAGACTGAACGTATGGCCAAAAGCTCGTCTTTGATATAATTCCTTGCCAGTTCGGAGAGAGTATTACCCACGCTTTTTAAAAGTTTGTGAACTTTCACTTCTGCGCTCTGGAACTCAAGATTCATGCCGTTTACAATAGGAAGAACGTAATTCAGAAAAAGATAATAAAGATTGACTTCGGGATCGATCAAAGCTGTATAAAGCTTCACTGCCGCTTGATCCCGACCTTCATTCGCAGGTAAGGCGAAAAACAACGTCAGAGCAGTCCACTGTTCCACCAGCCTCTGAGAGACGGCCTCAAACGCTAACCAGCGAGTTGCAGATGGGTACAGGAGTGCATGCTCGGCTACTTCACAGAACTTTTGGAATTCCTTATACTCACGGAGTCGTTTGGCACTATTCGATACGTACGTGTATATATCATTGCTGAATCTGACGATCTCTGTAGGTAACTGCTCACAAGCACTAGCAGAGCATAGTGCAAAACTGTGACAGATGCATCCGAAAATAGCCAGCCAGGGAATATCTTTCTTTATGAGGACTGCAAGGCCGTTGTTCTTCCCAAGCATCACACTTGCATTATCAGATGCAAATCCTATGCAGTTTTTTATTGTCATCTTCTTCTGACTTAAAGTCTTATACATCAAGTTTTTAAGGCCCATTGCTGTTGTATCCCCAACTTCTGGAATTGCCAAAAAGTCTTCCTTGATTCCGCATGTAGTGTTGTTATAGTAGCGAACGATGATGACTAAGTATTTTGTCCCACACTTATCAGTGCATTCATCAACCATCAGCGAAAAGAGCGATTTTTCCAATCTTGAGCTCAGCTGGCTGATGGCGTAAAGGGCAATTACGTTTTTGATTAGTCCAGTGGTTTTAGTTCTTCCACATGCAAGAAGCTTTACTACTGATGAATCAGGGATAAATTTTTTCAGCAATTCGGGCAAGCTGTCCATAATACTCATCTCCTTGGATTTTAATGCTACCCAGGCTGACATTGCCAACTCTAAAGCTGTCACCTGTTGGCTAATTTGTTCTCTTTCCTTTGCTGCTCCCGATAAAGTAAACTCATTGGTTTGGTCATCAGCAATACGCACTTGGTTCTTCAAACAAACAACTTTGGATATGTGACTTTCCCTCAGTGCATGTCTACGTAAATGGGATAGGCTACCAGTAATGATCTTTTTGCAAAACCTACACCAAGATTTTGTCCTATCCATTGGATATCTTTGCAGCCAGACCTGCAAGTCTTTTTCTTCTATCCATTTTGCACTGAATTTCTGTATTTTCACTGGCTTTGGTGGTTTATTTCTGCTGATTCTTCGTTTTCTCACATTTAATATTTCATTCTCTTCACCTTCAACGTCATTTGCAGTTTCTTCACAGTCACTGGCACTAGCTTCAGATTTATTGGCTTCGTCTCCAGAGTCATTAGCTAGATAGAGAATCTGTATAAGAGCAGCAACTTTAACAAGTTTTCCATATATCAAACCAGTGGCGTAACTAAGGGGGACAAGTAGGGGCCCTTTGCAGCTCAAGTTTAGTTTTTATGGGTATTTGCTTCTCTAAAATAGGTATCTAAGAGAGGAAGAAAGAAAAATAAAAGAGATAAAGAAACTTCTAGATCCTAAATTTCAAAATTTTTTGAATATTCGCTGCATAATATTGCTCTTAGAGATTATTTGCTTCCTGACAAGGATGTTTCAGGGGCTAATTTAAAGAAAACATTAAAACTGAGTTAGTTGAGCCAGAATTTTCAATTTCATGCTAGACTTTTTCCAAGTGTCATGGTCACTTTTTGACATTATACCCCCTTCCCATTCTGAGGTCCCATATATAACTGTATAAATACATTTCATCGTTGTGTCGAATCTTGTGATGACATTCTTTCTTGTAATATTCTTACATGTTCTTTCATATTGTAAAGTGAGAATTTGATTGGTTGATTTTTTAATATATTCCTAGGGCTATATCCCGAACCATCAGGGGGGTGGGTGTATTTTCAGAAAAGGGGCCATGATATTTGGAAATAGTATAAAATAAAGAACTGAATGGTACTGCTTTTGTGTGTTTAGCGTGTTTTCTTCAGAAAAGGACAATCCCAAAATATTTGGCATTAGAAAAAGACAACTAGACTAGTGCCCATTTTTATGGAGAAAATAAACACTTTTTTATCTGTTAGGGTAGGCGTAAAGTTTACTTAAAGACCGATTCATAGGGACCACGTAGGTTGGGCTGGGGCCCCAAGCACCAGAAAACGTAAATTTCTTCAAATTTCTCGGGATTTCTTTATTAAATTATAGGTTTTTTTATTATCCCCCCTAATTTTTTTAATTAAATCATTTGCAGTTCGTTTTTATTAACTCACTGATCTTTTTGTTCCATCTTCCATTTATTTCTTTGTACCAAAGTTTTTTTAGTTTGTGAATTATTTTTCAACCACTCCCGAATGTTCAGTTACTTTCCACTTTTATCAGTAAAGCACAACGGTAAGAGCACTTCCCGAGGCTGTGTTAACTTAGGTTTTAATCTTGGATGAGACACGATATTTTGTTTTTTTTTTTAACTGGAAATTAAAATTTGAAAATATTTTTTTTTCCAGAATCTATAAACATAAGTGAAAATCCCGGCCAAAAAATCGATTCGTTTTTGCATAATTTGACCTTTTTTACTTGTTTTCCTCAATTCATCGACTTTTCGTTTATGCATTTAAAACCTAGATAAATTTGGTGTTTATGTTATGTAAAATCTAATGCTTTTTGTGCCCCTCGTGTTTATTTATATTCATATATTCTTGAGAAAAAAAATAATTCTCTACTTTTTAGTTCATTTTGAAAATGAGTTTAACTTTTTCTTTATTGTTTGACCTCCTCCCCTAAAAATTATTTGTACGTCTGGACCTGTGAAACCCATCAAAACAGCTTTAGGCTAACATTCTTGGGGTTCAATTGTGTGGTTGAAGAAATAATCTTCTTTTATTTCTTGCTTTCTTTTGGTTGGGAATTATGATTCAAATTACAAACGGAAAAAAGGCATTTTATGTAAAATAACTGCTGTTTTGTATAGGAACTTAAAACAATGATTGAAATATTTTTTGTTTGATAAAATAAAAACAAAACAAAAATTCTGTCACTCAGAATTCCTCAAATCTTCATGTTGGAGCGATGCAAATTTAAGGCTGGAGGAACAAGCCAATCTAAAAAATTAAACGGGAAGGGAGCAATTAAAATGATTTTTTGGGTCTTTTTAAGAAGCTGGATCTATTAAGATCGGTTTTTATTGAAATTTAACAATAAAGAAAAATCTAGTTGGTTATCTTGTTTTCTGAAAAACTCTAAATTGTCCTGTGTATATTGATTTGCCTTTTATCTTGTACGTATTACTCATCAACTTTTGGTTTAAAACCCCAATAATGCTAATTAAAAACAACAACAACAAAATAAGTAAAATAGTAGCCTGAGGTTATATGCACGCATCGAACAGAGGGAGGGGGGAAAGTGTCTTTTTGTTGTGCAGGTAAACCGGAAGCAGAACTTGCAGTTGAATAAATAGGACTTTCTTAAAGGTAAAGAAGCATGAATTGCTATTATTGTATATTTTTTAGTTCGGTAGACGACATAAGCCAAGCCTAGACCCGTGTCAAAAACTGAATGGTAGCAAAGTAAATAAAACAGTTCAGGAAAAAAAATTATCTCTTAAAGACCAGAGCAAGCTTTAAATTCCAGTGGTAGGTCCCGTAATTTTCCGACACTTAGCGCAAGAAAGTACTGTCTCAGACATTCACTTAGTTCTTGTGTCTGCAAATGAACAAACACAAAATGACATTTCCAAACTCTCAGTATTAAATAACTTAGACCGCTTGCAGTACAATACTAATTTTTAAGGGTTAGAAAGTTATCAAGAAATTGAGAAAAATTAAAAAAAACAGTAGTCATGTTATTTCTAATTTGATTTTTGTAGTTTTCCATGGATTCTCTGTCATTGCACAGCGCCAAAAAGAATTTCCGGAACGCCATCTAAGACGATTCAGCCTGTTTCCCGTACACTAACTAGATGTTGGAACCAAATTCTTTGAGTGCCTTTTCTTTGGAGTTGCTGCTCTTATACAGATTCTCTTTGATTAGCTACACTACCTGATTCAGAACAGTCATTATCTTCCCCATATGACTGATTTGTCTCATCTTTAGACCTGTTAACCTCTCCACGTCGTTCACCAACTTCTCCATTATGTTCAGTTGATACTAATATAATGTCAGTACTCTGCTCAGTTGCTTCAATACTCTGACTAGAAGTTGAGGGAACTAAAACTTTCAGATACTTTCTGATATCCATTTTCTGAAAGATTGAAATATAAATAAACAATTTTTCTGGTGAAGTTTTTGCACCAAGCAAAATTGCATACAGCACCAATACTTTCAGGTTTCATTAAACACCTTTAGAGGGGCTAATCCTCACAAAACTGGAGCCCTTTTCACATAAAAAAAAAACATTTTGGTCACAAAAACCCAGTCAAATACAGGGTACTGACAACAAAAAAATAACCTAAAATATATAAAACCTTGATCTTTTGGCAAGTTTCAAATGAAAAAAAGAAATAAGACATAATAAATATTCAATTAAATAAACATAAATAAAGAAGGGGCTACAGCACAGCACCCACTAGTGGCTAAAGCACCCACTGATACACTAGGAAATATACCTGCAAAAAGATCATCAGAATCCTATTTCAGGAGGGGAAACTGTACTATATAATCAACCACGTAATAGCTAGTTACTTTACTTGCCATACTGGTTGAAAAATAATTGCCAGTGACCAATAATTGCCCAGTTACTATAGAGGGGTAGATGGGGTTTCATCAGCATTTCTACAAATAAGCAACCATAATAATCCTGTTATAGCTACTCTATGTAGGGACTTGACAAGGGTAAGACAAGGTAAGACTTGATCATAAGTTTTGTTCAAAGATGCCAGTTCTTGGGGGACTATGACCCCACAAGAGAGAGAGAGATATGACTAAAATAGGATTTGACTACTCCCCAATGATCTGGTACTAGCTCCCACTGGGATACCTTTACTCATCAAGGGTACACCAGCCTCTCTTTATTCACCTTTGGCTCAGCTAAAGAACAAGCAGTAGTGATTTTTCCCCTCCACAAGTGTTTTTATTACTTAACATGGCTTTAGCCAACCATCTAAGAATTTGGTTGCCAAAAGTAAAACAGTTGGAAAATTAAAAAGAAATAAAGGTTTGGCTGTTCCCTATATATGGGTACACAGAGATGGGCAGTAATTAATTAAAAGCAACAAATAATTACTTCTAGTTACAAATTACAGCCTGTAATTTGTAACTTCTGGCACACTCATCTGAGGTTACTGGTTATGCTGTGGTTCCACCTTTAGACTGCTTGGCTAATGGCTGGTGCAGACTTGCCATATACCCAGTCAGGAGCACTAACTTTAGAAGGCGTCTCATTTAGAGGAGGCAGTATTGTTAGCAGTGGCAAAAAGTCAGAGATGCCAGCTCTAAAGGAGGTGCAGCAGCAGTGTGCATCCCTAGGCATTGTAATCAGATAAGGTGCCTCCAAGTTTTCATCATTGGTAAAAGCACTGCCTCCTCTAAATGAGACGCCTTCTAAAGTTACTGCTCCTGAATGCATATACCTGAGGGGCAATGCTACCCAGTGGGTTTGAACTGCAGAGCTTGAATTGTCTAAGCCTTGCAATTGACTATAAAATTGAATTATGATAATCTGACTATCTGACTTGTGACAAACTATTTTAACTGGATATTTTGATAGTCCTGTGCCAGGGTAACAATACCCTAGAAAAGGCAATTCAGTTTGCTTGCAAAGAAATGCCTTTGCTTGCCTTCTAATTGCCTAGAAAAGGCAAGTAGGTAAGTATGCAATTCTAGAGTATTTGTTATTAGTAATTTAACTTCTCATTTTACAATAATTTTGTAACAAACAATTACCATTTACTTGGTGTATTTGCAAATTAGTTACCACTGTAGTGTAGGGTGCAGAGCCCCTACCACTGGAAGCATGACATACAGTAAGAAGTGATTTGGGTAAAGGTGCAGATTAGCTACCCCTAATAAAAACAACCAATTTAGTAGGCTACTGTATCCTATTATTCAGTCAATTGGGCTGTAAAGTTGCAGAGATACTGCCCAGTAGAAGCAGGATGTAAGCAACTCACTTCTTACTGTATATCCTACCTTTTGATGCAGGACCTTTACTGCAATTTGTTTATATCCTGTTTCTATTGGACAGTATCTGTGCAACTTTACAGCTCAATCCACTGAATAATATGCAGTAAGAAATAAGTTGTTTTTATCAGGGGGGGGGAGGGACTAATTTGCACCTTTAACATTTACTTTGGTTAGACTGTCATAGAGCTGCCCATTTGAACAGTGATGTATAAAAAATTGATTAATTTATTCTTATTTTATTCTTCATTTATTCTTCCCATGAAGCTGGACTACAATATTCTCAAAATTTTTGAGGTTAGTATGTAGTGTAGTAGAGC